>JAKRZM010000797.1:1311835-1368716 GCA_036379175.1 Heliconius cydno galanthus | reverse complement strand
CCCCCCCCCCCCCCCCCCCACAATCAATAAAAAATGATTGAACTTTAGAGTTTCCGTTGCGTGTGGCATCAACTAACCATGCGGACAAAGCCGTTAGAAAAAGCTAGTATAAGCGTAGTGACATAATAATTCATAATTAAATAATCATAATGATTCCATCATTATAATCATGATAGGGGAGAGCAAGCTAACTAAGTTTATATAACAGTGCGCACAATTAGGTCAGCCGGTCAGCGTTGTCTATGATAGAAACATTTCCTAGTGATATTCGTTGACACTTTATTATATGTTTTATTTATAGATAAGTAAAGTTTAAATTTTAAATAACTGGTAGTTTATAAAATGAAGAAAGATTGGAAAGAAGAGTGATCTTTTTTTTTTAAATTTTATTAGTACCATTTAAAAATATATAAAAAAGTTAAACTGTGTCCTGCAAAACTCTTTGTGAATTTGACTGCAGGATCTCGAGTCTCTATACTTATGATTTAAATTAAAATTAAATTAATATTAGATTAAAATTAAATTAAGAAATATTTTCTGTCAACTGTTCAATTAATAGTTGACAAAAAATACTGCCTAAGTTTAATTTTAAACCTCCTTAAGTCTATCAGAAAAATGTCTTGTTCTCTAAAAGATAAGATTATAAAAAAAAGAAAACTCAACTCAAATGAAAATTATTATCATTTAGTCATACAATAATAAATAGATATTTCAGGAAAGTCTCTGTAGCAGCTGAGCAGCTTCCATAGTGTTTATACTTCATAGCGCACTGTGTAACAACCGCTTGTTTTAGATGTCACATTGCTATTGTGAAACTGCATTTACTATGTGATGTATTTAATTATGTAAGGTACATTACTAAAGGGAATTCGTAGGTTCCAATTCAGAATTAGGAAATCTAAATAGCTTAAACTTTTATTTAAAAATATTCCGTTATTGAGTGACTGATAGATAGTGCATATACGAAATTACCAGTAGTTTTATGTCCACACATTAAAATAAATTTGGCATATAGGTTCCCAGAAGAGTGTAGATTGCATGCATTAAGAATAAGAACACTGGTTATGTTTTAGTATGGTTTAGTATATGGTTTAGTTAAATAACTACGTAAAATACAGGGTATATATGATGCAGGGTAAATATTTCTACACTATTTAAGACTATTCTGATTAAATTTAATTAATCAAACCATACTTAACAATATCCCTATGGCAGGGTAAGCAAAGGGAACCTAGTCCTAAATCTGGAGACATTGGATGGCCATTACTCATAGCATATTTCTAACTCTGGTGACGGGCAGCATCGAGTCTCGCCTCTCAACAGGCTATGTATCGAAAATTCGTTGGAAATTAAGGATCGGAAATTTCTTAATGGCTACGAAGTGTCCTAACACAAGATTCTAGGTTCCCTCTGGTTACCCTACTATATGCGGGACACACCATGAAGCTAAAAAAACTAAAAAAGCCTAATATCCTCCTTATCCTATTTACTTCATGCACGCATCTTAAAATGAAATTCGTTTAAGGCAAGCGGGGAAAATATCAAAGCCTCTAGGAGCTACTTTGCGATATACTCGTATGCATGTAAATGTTCGGGGATATTAAACGTAAATGTTTGAGCGCGGGCAAAAATCCAAATTGAAACATGTGATAAAAATAGGCACCGAATATACGAGTATGTACGTATATATGAGAAGATGCGAAATTTGTGCTGTAACAGATGTAGAGCTGCTAGTTAAAGTTAATTAAATTTACAATTTTTGTTGAGGCCATCGTGGGGCAGAGGGACAGTTAAAATTATGGTTTTGGATTTACACAGTTAAACAGAGACAGAGAAACAGAGACAGTTAAAATTATGGCCACTCGTGGAAATGATTATAGGTAAATTATCTCCATTTCCCCACTTTGACATATAGTGTGGCGTTTAGTATTGCCATTCAACCTGTAATATTGGGAAAATAGGGCGATAATTGGGAATTAGAGTGTCTTAACACTACTGGTATTGCTTTTTAAATTTATTATTTTGATACTATAACGGTATAATCTATATATATAAAAGGACCTCCTCACTGACTGAGGTAAGACGCGCGCACAGCCGTAACCGCTGTGCGTAAAAACGTGAAATTTGGACAGATGTTTACTTTCGTAATCTGGACATCCACTAAGAAGGGATTTTGAAAAATTTTAACCTTAAAGGGGTGATATAGGGGTTGAAAGTTTGTATGGAAAAAAAATTAAATCGGTACCGATTCTTATAAAGTTTGAAATTTAGATTTTTAAAAGTATTTAATTGAATACGTGTTTCATCGTTTTCTAGAATTCTTCCCCTAAGGGTGCAAATAGAGGGTTGAAAGTTTGTATAGAATTTTTTTTAATACGGCACCAATTTTTATAAAATTTGAAATTCAGACTCCTAAAATTATTTAATTGAACATATGTTTCATGGTTTTCTCGAATTCACCGCCTAAGGGTGCAAATAAGGGGTTGAAATTTTGTATGGAAAAATCTTTAAATCGCCACCGATTTTTATAAAATTTGAAATTTAGACTCTTAAAAATATTTCGTTGAACACATGGTTCATGGTTTATTAGAATTCACCCCTAAATACGCAAGCTGAGCTGCGCGGGTCCGCTAGTTAAATATAAAAATACAAATATTAGTCATATATAAACACACATTATTGTTCCATTTTCTCTGGTATTGATTGCAAGCCATTGAATGGTGGCGCGATTCGTTTTGACAGAAGGGACTTTGATTTACCGACAAAGCTTTGCCATTGATTCAAAAGACCTCGGCTTGAAAAGGAGAGCTTGGCGTACAAATCAAAAATGGGTAGAGGATGATAACTAATTGAATGAATAGAGAATAATGTCATACTTTCTTTGGAAAATGATTGCCTTAATGCTAGTAATTTCTATTTATTTTATTGATATTTATCTACTGTATTTTATAAAAAAATCAACTAATGTGAAATTTTTCGTTATTATATGTATTTGGTCTGGTAAAGAGGATATATTGGCGCGACAGTAGAACGTCTTACTGGCAACGCGTTGTCATGGGTTCGTTTCCACCCGGGGAATGAATTGTGTATTTAATATTTTCATTTTCGTCGCTCTGGTCACAAGGTAAAGCGATATTTTGGCGTATATGCGGGATACAGATAAAATAGAAGTAAATTTTTGATAAAACTAAAATAGAGCTCTAATCTAATGTATAATATACATAAAATTTAAACACGTTCACCTCGTAATAAACCAAATGCTATATAATAACCTAAAAAAAATTTACGCCTTACATAATCCAAAAGGGCCCGCATTCGCCCCGAGTTATCGGCTTTGACTGTTAGCGGGTCGAGATACCACATAGCTATTGTGATTCAAATTTGCATTGTATTGAAAATAATCATAAATTATATTTACAACGATGCTTTTTATATATCATTTTTATCCCTATTTATCTAACATTTTTTATGGAAAGGGTTGATATTTTATTTTTGAAGTCATTGGTGTAGGTGTAGATGTAACGTGATTGTATTTCAAATTATGATTGCGAGTTCCAAATCTGCTTTATTAAAATAAATTAAATTAGTTTCACGATATTACATAATATTCACATATAGTAAGGTAGACAGAGGGAACACTTTCAGCCCCAATTATTGAGATAGTTGGACACGAAACTTGTCTGGTTGTTGATAGAGTGAGGGAACGGAGTGTTTATATGCGGGATACGACGTAAAACTAAATAAAATAATATATTTGTTATATAATAATACTAACACTAATTTAGAAAAATTTTAAATTCTAAAACATGACATAAAAAAAATAAGACTGAAACACCTATTTTGTAATGTTAAAGAAACTTGAACGTGATTAAAAGTAACCTCAGAGTCGGTGCCTCCGATGTAATGCAACCACAATACCCACTTCGGTTGACCCCAGCTCGGTTGTATAAAATAGACTTCTATTTTTACTATTGCAGTTCTTACTATAGGCTATAGGGGATTGTTAAACAGGATAAAATTGAAATTGTTATATAATGCGGTGAGATCTTTATGTTCCTGAAAAAAAAATATATTTAAAGGGTCACCTTTAAATATTTTTTTTTTCAGCTTGTAGCTTCAAATTTCGTTTTTTAAAGTAATAGTTTAAGTCGACATGCAATCTTTTGCTAACTCAAAATGAAATTGATTTATTTGTGGTTATAAGAAAAACATGATTTTCGAATTGTTATATATTGCCACATATTTTGCAATTTTTATTAATGAGAAGTTATATTACAAGATCTTTTAATTTTACGATTTTACATTTTTTTTCTTTTTTTATATCCCGCAGCTGGCAGGGTGGGTCAGAGAGAGTGAGGGAACATGCGAACCTAGTGTTAAGCTCTGCATTCCATCCGTAATGGGAACATTAACACGCTTCCGTTGCCCACTTACCGACGAATTCTAGTAGCATTTCGTGATGAGTAGCTGATTTCAACTTGAACTTGAATAGTCTTGTCATCAGAGCGAGAAAATGAAAAGATTTAATATTTCATGTTCTCGGGTTGGAATCGAACCACCGACCTTTCACGTTTACAGTCGCACGCTTGTGCCCCTGTACCAAGATTGATCTTTTCACTTCTTCTTCGTTTTATCACGACGGAGAAATGGATGGAAAGCCATTCTCAATAGTATTAGCTATGCATCGGAAGTTCAAAGCCTAGATTGAGTCACTGCGGGAGGACGTTTTAAATATTTTAGACAATCCGCTATACTGCGGTTCCTTTTCTAAGCACGTTGGGATAAATAAAATATGAATCACACTTGGGGTGACGCTTTGCGGTACGTGGATTTTGTAAAATTAAAAAAAGCATATATTGATATAGGATGTACGTATTTGTTTTTAAGTAGAAAAGAAGAGAAACTAGACAGAAAGTAAAAAGCCGGTCAAATGCTTGTCGGGTTCGCATACTGAGGGTTCCGTATCTATTTTAGGATTGTATGTAGACGGGAAGTGTAATTAAGAAAAGTTGACAAACTTAAGTTTGCACACGTCCGTCCGTTGTAATGAACTTCGGGACGGGAAGTACCCTATAGGTTATTATTACGCCACGAATTACATACAAAATGCAGAAAAAACAGAAAAACGCTCGTGTCCTTTGATTGCGTTGAATTAGAAGGTTAATTTTACTAAATATTGATATATCCACGAGATCTTGAGATAAATGCTCTTGATGGACGGACAACAATCCTATCCTATAAGGATTCCGTTTTTTTCTTTTGAGATATGTAACACTAAAAACTAAACTAAAAAAAAGCTTAGAGCTTAGCAATATTCGTTTATTCATTTATTTACATATCCATCATTAATTTAACGCTAAAAAGCATTTTCTTCCAGCCAACCTTGTTATGAGTGTTACTAAGTTTTTACTTTTTAAATTATGTGTGATAATAACAAAACCACCCTCAAGCAAACAGCTCCAAATATTTCTCAATTAAATTGAAGGCACAATGCTTACAAAGTAACAATGTGGATGGGAAAAGGCGAAACTGAATAAACCATACGCTCCCCAGCGACTGGGATTGTAGTTAATTAAAGTTATGTACACAAAAGCGACGTTGTAATATATCTTTCAGATAAGTTTGCATACTAACTTGTCTTATGTATTGTTAACTAAGGGTGGGATTTGATTAAACATATTAGCTTATATGTATATTTGCTCAATTAAATGGATTATTGTAATCTTTAATTGTCTTGGAATGATTAGAATAGTCCACTTTTTAACATGGGTCTATACCAAGAAGAATTATAGGAACCTGCAGCATTTTTGTTATAGATGTCGATGTAGGAGAGTAAGGCGAGTCTCAAGTCTGAGATCAATCTTGAGATACCGTTCATAGATATAGAGATTTATAAATACAGGCCGAAAAGTAAATATAAATATGTTTATTTTCTTACATTCCTTTCTATTCTCTATTAGATTTTTGCACAAAAATGTGTGAGTATTATTTATATAAATGTATAAATAGTGCAATAAAATAAAACAATTAAATACGTTAACAAACCTCAAAAACGTAACAGAAGTCACAAGCTTTTATGAGTTATAATGAAGTGCTTAAATAGAAATATTAAATTCATAATTGTTTCACGATTACAGTCTATTACTTAGCGAACAGCTGACTATGTAGTAAAGTGTACGTCACTGCGTGAGTTGCGAATTAAATTGTTTGAAATTATTATACAAAAGTTTGAATTTTCCTCAATTTATTAATATATTTAATGCTAACCTTGACTTTGTATAAATATGAATAAGCATTTTCTACACTTTACAAAGTAAAATATAAGCAGAATTTACCAAACAAGCTATTCTTGTCTTGTAAAAGAATAACCAAAAGAGAATAAATGTAACTGATATTACTCGAAGATTTGCTCGAATAACTGCTAGCCGTTGGAGGAGGAAGATTTTTGAGTGGCGGCCATGAATCGGAAGACGTTCCATGGGCCTGCCCAATGAATGCCTCTTCACCAGGTGGAAAAACGATCTGGACAAGGTAGCAGTAAGTCGTTGTATGAATGGACAATAGGGTTAATTCATTTAGAGATCTTTGGGGAAGCTTGTGGACATCAAAAGGCTGATGATGAGGTAAGAAAGTTTTTGGATGAGAATGAATTCCGTATTCAATTTTTCTATTATTTTAGTTGTTTTCTGTGTTTTATCTAGGTAACAATTGGCTTGCTGCTCTAGTGACAATGATTGCCAAGATAGAATTCGTATGCTCGGACCATTTATAGGAAATATTTATTAAATAAACATAAACATATACCTATGCAACTGTCATGCTGAACTTGTGATCACTGGACCGTATGTTGTTCAAAAGTTGGCCAACGATATTTATTTACTCTCTGTATATCGACGTTTACTTGTTTATATTGTTACTATTTTTAATATAATTGCTTATTTTTGGAATTTCGTACCTTATAAGGAAGAAACAGAACTCTTATAGGATCACTTTGTTGTCGAGAATCATGTGTAGCTTTGTAGGTATTTATTTTTACCTTCACACTTCGCTAAAGTTGGAAATTAAAGAAAATATTTTTCTCCATTGTGAAAATATCTATAGCACTATCTACACTCGCGGTTCTATCAGCAGAAAAGTATAATATATTTAAAGAAAAATATAATATAAAAAATATAGATATTCCTTTAAAGCAAATAAAAGCAACTTCACAGTCCATACATTTTATTACTGAAAACAATACAAGCCGTAAACCCAGTACATATTTTCATTAAAGTATTAAGAAGTTAGGCCAGAAGTTAAAGCGAAGTGTGAAGTAGGACATAAAAACAACTTCTTTTATAGCACATAAACAAGCGAGGGTCCCACATCTAAAAGATTGCTCTCGCCAAGAAATATTGTCACCCTCATTGGTTGGGTGCCCAACCGTAAATACTTACGTGGAAAACAAGTGTTACTGGGTGGACGTTGTTTTATATTAGTTTTCCAATGCGGTGCAATTGGCACTTGGATCCATGGAATTTCGGTCGTAAAAACGGTCTTTAAAATATGACTGTAGAGAGATTAAGAACGTGTGATGATGATTTCAGATTTCGTTATGTTCGAATTTTCATATTTTCTAGAATAAGTTTTTTTCTTTCTTAAGTATGGAATAAAAAACTTTTAAAATTTTAACCCGCGGTTAACATTTCAACTCCCACGAGGAGTGGGTCTCAAAGTACAGTGTATATTAGTTATTTCAATATTTTCACGCTCCGCTTTCCATCTAATCCAGGCAATGCACGTTGAGTAGCGGAACTCAACGCTTCTATTTGTCTACCAGAGCGGGGAACTAAAATAATTCACTACTTTAAGTGAATTCCTCCAGTTAATGAACTTTTTAAACAAGGAAGCCATCAAGATCCCTATTTTTAGCATTACCTTTGATAAGTAAATAAAAAATAAATTGCCTAGATAAGTTTTAATTGGATATTTATATAAGTTTAGAGAACAAGAAGCCGCTGTCAGTGTTAAAAGGAAAAGTTCATATAACAAGTGTTTAAACTATCAAGAGACTCCTAAACTAACATGTCCCCACTTGATGTGATAAAGGCTGAGTCAATCTTTCACCTAATGAAGCTTAAGTTCATGTTCAATACTCATCTATTTTAACGTCAAGCTAGTTTTCCTCGCTTTTCACGGTTCTTGCAATAGTGGTAAGCAAAAAGAGAGTAGGTATGAATTGACCTTTTTTTCCGTTCCCACGAAGACACTACCGTTCTATACTTTTCGTCGAATTCTCGAGGCATTGCATGCTAAGTGTGGCGTGGTGACCGGTTAACACAGCTAAATGAAAATCCTCTGAATAGAACACAGAGCCGTAGTGTTTACAGTTGCACGCTTGTTCCCCTGTACGCCACGACGGCCTCGAGTTTCGTTCATATTGTCTCGGTAGAACTGGTCTTACGGGACTTAGAAAGTTGAAATATGAATGAAAGTTGAAGAAGTAGGAGATGTAGAATATAGGGGAACAATAAGAGAGAATTTTTCGAAATTCCTATGGGAACCAGAAAAAACGAGATTTTCCGTTTTAGTCCGCGCAAACCCGTCGCCAAGCGGGTATTAGATAAGCAAAAATAATTTAAAAAAATCAGCTTCACGCTGTATCCCGCACATAACAAGGCAGGTAGCGGGAACCTAATGTTAAGACATTCCGTTCCCCATTTCCCGCCGTAAAATAAGCATATCCCCCAAAAATATATTTCTATTATGCATTCACAGCATCGCGTGGGTTGCACAGGCGTATATATTACCAGTCGAGCCGCGGGAATTTACGGCCTCGTAAATACTGTATGGATCACCAGTTGAATTTCAGTGCGTGTCAGCTTCCATAATTTGTTGGAATGTTTTTATGTGTGACTCTCGACAAATTCACCGCCAGGATTATTTGTTTACATATTTATTATTTACTAGATTTAACTTGCGGCTTCTCGTCCTTGTTCGAATATCAATGATTAATTAACATAATTGTTTAGAAGACATGGTTAGATTTTAAGTGTCAGAGGTAACTCAAATTACTAAATTTAAAGTGGGTATATCGAAACGATTAATTTATTAATTATCCAAATTAAAAACATTTTGTATAATTTTGAAGCAGTAGTTCTTGAGGTTAACGCGACGTGTGACGTGACAGACTCTTAAGCTTTATATTATTGGTACAGATAATAAAATTAAAAATTTTATGTATAATTAAAAATAAAATTTGATTTCCAAAAAAAATATTGCTATTTCTTAGCGATTTATATTTTCGAGGTTTCATAGTAAACTAGAATACCGGTGAACAGGTTATTTACGACGTTGTAAAGCATAGCGTACCGACAGACGATCTACCACAATACGTACTCTATTTTGCCTATATATTATCCACGTCGAATACATTTGAATAGGAATTTCAAAATATACATATATATAAATATAGCTGATCTTTTTTACTATCATATAGTTTCAGAATAATAGTAAATATTATATGTAAAATACATAATGAGTTTCAATGCCTCATTTTTCGCCGTCTGCGCTCTTCCTGGACATCAAGCCGAAAAAATGAAAATATAAATTTAAATAAATAATTCATTTCCTCGAGTGGGATCGAACCCACAACCAGTTTCGTTAGAGTCACACTTTGTACCCCCTTTATTCTTAAATAAACATAAACAAAGAACTATCTGGGCAAAAACGCTAACGTCATTTTGCAATCAATTGCTTGGTAATTTGATAGAATACTTGAAGGGGGCTTCAAACATCAGCTGCGTTAGCTAACTTTGTTGGTATCAGCGCCGAGCTCATGCCAATAGGTTTATGAGGTGTTCTGTATGGTACAAAGGAAATTTGAAATTGAAAAATTAATATTAATAAATTAGAGATTTTTTTATAGTTTTAATTTTAGTTTTTAAAGATTTGTATAATAATTATGTTTCTGAAACTGTTACGTGTACGTGTAACTGTTGGACTTAGAAAATTGTCATTTTGGCATATAGGAGATGACTTCTCAAAGTTCCTACGAAAACGAGAAGGAATGAAATATTCTTTTTTTTTTCATCTTCCCGCTATATCTGCACCTAGGAGGGTAGACGGAGGGACCTAATGTTAAGACACTCCGTTCCCTCCTGGACTGATAATTTTATAAATGTAAATTAAATAAACAAAATTGCAAAATATTCGACAATCAATATTAACCTTTGAAGCTATAATTAATTCACTGATAAAAAACGATAAGAAGTTTAAGTACATTTAAAATCAAAACTATATGAGACTAGTAAATTGAGGCATAGTTTGATAGCGTCTGGCTTTAAATGTGATGGTTTTGGGTTCGGTTCCATTTTTTTTTAATTACGTTCTCTGGGAGACAAAGCGCGGAGTTTAGTTTCGCTACTCAACACAGGGAACTGAATCGTGCTACGATACTGTAGTGCCGGTCACGGCTCGTTCTCGGTTCTATCTCATATTCTAGTATGAGAAATATTTTTATTACTATAATAGTCACTATAGTATGAATCGTCCCTCAGTGTCTCAAAAATTGGGCTGAAAGTGGGGAGCGGAGTGTCTTAACATTCCCTCTCTCACTGGTTCCATTTATCGTCTACGGGAAGGAGCGTGAAGTTATTCTTTGTTAAATAATTCAAAGGTGTTGTACGCACAAACCGTTACACCTTCGATAGCTCAGTTGGTAGAGCGGTGGACTGTAGCTGGTTAAATTGTCATCCATAGGTCGCTGGTTCAAATCCGGCTCGAAGGATTTTTTTAATATTTCTCAATATCACTTCTTATACCTATTAATATTTTCAAAGTTATTTTCTATGCTTTAATCAAAATATTGATTATCTTACGTTCCATTGCTTTTTTTTTACTCTAATTTGACAATCAAAACGTGAAAAGTTTTTTCATATTAATTAATAAAGTAGGGTTAAAAAAGAATAAATTTCAAACATGGCGGCTTAATAAAAAAAGTTTATTAACTATATACTTTATGTTTTAACGATTGAGGATTAGTACAAGGCCACTTTATCGCATAAATCGGGAAGAAAAATTAATATTGCCGGCACAATTATGCGGAGCTCGGCTCTAAAGTATGAAATATTATGAAATTCCTCGTGCCTTCCATTATAGTTTAGTTGAAAGAGTAAATAATAAAAGGTTTTTATAAGAACAATTTGCCTTTAGCTTGTAATATTTTTATTTTAAAAGAAAAATATAGGTATTTACTCGCGCAAAAATAATCGTTTCAGGCCAAAACAAAGCGCGGCATTCAGTTCCGCCACTCAACACGCAATTCCTCGAGAATTTGACGGAAAGTGGGGAACGGAAACAGAGTTTTTAACACTAGGTTCCCAGGTTTCTTCTGCTTTCTCTACTAGTTGGCTATAAGCTATAAATAACGAGTATCTCATACTGCTGCATTGAGTTTCGCCATTCAACACTCAATACCTCGAGATTTCGACGGAAACTGGGGAACGGAAATGTCCCAACGGAAACGAAGTATCTTAACACTAGGTTCCCAGGTTCTCTCTTCCTACACTGTTAGCTAGATATAGGTTAAAAAATATATTTTCTCATACTACGACACTAGATACAAATAATAAAAAAAAACACTTATAAATATATTTTTTGAGCAAGCATTTTTTGATCTCATGCAAGAGGTAAAGCAGTTTTTTTTCTTTTTTTCATGTTTGTTTGTTTGTTCGCGCAAAGAGCCGGATGGAGCTTCCCGCTTCGCAAGTTTGTTAAAATAACAAGCCACCCGCGTCAGCTTTTACTAATAACACTATATTTCCATACAAACTATAGTATGTCTTTTTAGTAATATTTTGAATATGAATAATGCACATTATTCATAATTAAAACAATTATTTAGGGTTCGGTACTCAAAGGGTAAAATGAGACACTATTAGTAAGACTCTGCTGTCTGTCTGTTCGTCCGTCTGTCGCCTTGCTATATCTCATGAATTGTGATAATTAGATAGTTGATATTTTTACAGATGTACTTCTGTTGCCGATCTAACAGCGAATATTAAAGAAACAGAAGGTAATAAATATTTAAAGTATCAATTTAATTCGGAAAAAAATCGTTTATTGTAGGTTCCCATACTTTCCTCATATTCTTACACCTTGCACCACCAACACACGGACGTACTTTGTACTCAACTCACTAATTAGCTTGTATTGTTTCGCGTGTGTTAATTAAACTTCACCCGCGTAGTTCCTATGACATTAGAGATCATTGGTGATAAGATTCTCTTTGTGTTGCTCTGTTTAGATAGATGTCTTAATATATTGTTTACGGAGAAAATAGAGTTTTATTGACTTGTTTTAAATCACTTTTCTTGATTTTTTTAGTTTTACGTTGTATCGCGCATATGGCAGAATTGGTACACCTAGTGTTACGATACTCTATTGTTTACGCGGCGCCTAATTTTCAAAACATTAATTGTTGAATGAGGTAACTCAACGCTGTGTTTTGCCTTGTTGACAGAGCGAGGAAATGAAATAAACTCGATGTTTACAGGAGCACGCTTGTGTCCCTGCACTTTGACTGGACTATGGTCCAGGGTTTGCCCTGCAATATGCCTAATAAGTATTAAGCTGAAAAAATTACATAATGGAATTAAAAGTTAAAAGTTTTTAATTTGAATATTAAACTCGTAATTTCTCCACTTGTATCCAATCAAACCATCATCATTTTATATTAAATTAGACAAGACGGTAGCACAAACGCTTTGCTTCCAATATAACCTGTACTAACTGCCAATTAATTAATTAATCAACTTGACTAGCGTAGACTGCTCTTTGACTAGAGCTAGATTGTATGGCACATTTGGGTCTACCTACTTCTAATACCTGTACGTTATTGATATAACACTAGTATCGTCATCTCATCCCTATTTACCATTAAAATGAAAGACAAAAAAATACCTAAGCAAATGAACATTTTATGAGAGTTATTCTCAAACCAGTTCTTATACTTCAAAATGAAATAAAAGAATAAAGTTCCAAATACTTTCTTCCATGGGGCCTTCGGGACCGCGATTGTGAGTCACTGATGAACAGACACACTAATGTGCGAAACGTTTGTGATATAACGACACAAGTTGCTAGGACTTCTGAGTTTAATATTTTGATAAGACAGAAATTGTTTTTAGTTGTTTCAAGAAATTTTGTTTATACTGGAGAAGTTATTTGGGTTTTTTTCGAATTCATGCTTTATTCTGTATATTAGGAATAGTCGAGAGAACCTAGTGTTAGGATACTCTGTTTTTTATTTTCCGGTTAAATTTAGGACAGTGTCTTGATTGAGATACGTGTTGAGAGATATTGTCATTTTCTAAGCTTCACTCTCCCCGTATATAATATTGTTCTGTACATAGCAGGGTAGGCAGAGGAAACTTTGTATTAACACATTCTATTGCCACTTCTGTTTTCGAGACATTGCGTGTTGAGTTGCAGATCTCAACGCCGTGTTTTGTTTTTTTACCACAGCGAGAAAATGAAAATAATTCATTCTCTCCATTGAGAATTGACCCTACATCTGTCGCGTTTTACAATGAGACGTTGCACGATGCTCAGAATGTGGCCGTTGTAGGTTCTATCCGCACTCGAGGAAATGAAATATTTATTTACGTTTATACTCGTATTTCCATTTCTTCACTCTGGTGTCGAGGCAAAAAGCGGCGTTGCGTTCTGCTACTCAACACACAATCAATAAAGTCTGTCGCGTTCAACCAAACTCTAAAATCAAATTAAAATCAGCTTCAAGCTGTATCCCGCACACGGCAGGGTAAGCAGAGGGAACATGGTGTTAAGAATCCGTTCTCCACTTTCTGCCGAATTCTGGTGGCATTGTGTGTTGTGCGCCGTAATAATTATGTAAAATATATTTAAAAAAAAAACATTTTAAAAAATGTGAATAAATTGAGAGCTTAATAAACTTTATTCGATTAATTGAATGGTTAAATTCAAACAAGCGATAAAATAAATCTATTTAAATTAAATGTTGATACAAAATGTTTAAGCTCCATTAAGCATTTATGTTACAAAGCAAAGTATTGTGCATTAACTTGTTTAAAGGATTATTCAATTATTCATATAATCCAGAAAGCTTAGTGTACATTATTCATTTTTATTACCTTTTAATTATTTTTTAGTTTTTCGTTGTATACCGAACCGAACTAAAAATTCCATCTCCCAACACTTAATGGCCCAAAGACGAAAAGCGAAAATGAAGAGCGGAGTGTCTTGACATTAAGTTCTCCTACACCACACTATATGGGTGAAGGGGTATGATGGGTGAAGCCAAAAAAATAAGCAATTGATTAATTAATTAGATAATCAGATTAGATCTATTATCTACATAATAGATTTAGTAAACGTGGCAGTTGGCAGTTTGGCAGCAGCAGCAACACGTGCGACTGTAAATGTGACAGGTTGTGGATTCGATTCCCAATCGAGATAATGAACTATTTATTATGCCTCCCGAATTTGGTGAAGTGTGAGGAACGGAATTATCATAATTTGAATGGAATGTCTTAACATTAGGTTCCCAGGATTCCTCTGCCTGCTATGTGCGGGATACAGCGTGATTAGACACCATGGGCATTAAGCCATACTAACCTTTAATAACTTTACATTTTCTGGATAGCAAAGGCGAATCAATATAACATAGAGAACATTCATGCCGTAAACCAAAATAGTTGTAGGTCGAATTCAATATATTTTATGAAGGTACATTCATCTTCTGATCCCTTCATCAGACCCGTATCAACATAATACGTTCATTAAGAAATAATGATTGATTACGAATTACATGTACGTTATACATATTTAATATTTTAGTTTAATTTATATGTATAGAGGGGAAGAATCTTATAATAAATATTTTTGTGCTGTGCTGTGGGCGGAACAACTCTCGTGTAAAGCTTTTTTGTCTTTATGCTGCTTTTTATTTCCCGGTTTTCTTTTCAAGGCAGGTGGAAGCAGGCAGGCTCCTTAAGCCTCAGAGTTTGTGACTTACATAACATGCACTAACAGTGATTCAAATACAATCAGCCAATTAGCGTTTGATTCACATTACATAAATTAGTACATTTCAATTAATTTACACCGATTTAATATAATGTTAGTTAAGTGGTAATTGACGTGCCTTAAATTACTAAAGACTGATTCGACAATTTGAAATATAAATATATATGATATTCGTAATAGTCGAACTTAAATACACGAGTATGTGTTACGGGGAAANTCAATGCGCTGATAGAGGGACTCAGCGGCATGAATGTCGGATGTCATATCGGTGGTGTTTCTTTTAATAATATTAGTTACGCGGATGACATGGTGCTGCTGGCTCCCTCTGTCAGTGCTATTAGGAAGATGCTGGCTTTCTGTGAGTCATATGCTGAAGTGCATGGATTGGTGTACAATAGTAAGAAGAGTGAATATCTAGTCTTTAATTCTGGAAACAAAGTACCGGAAAATGTGCCTTCAATTAAGCTCAATGGGAAAAATCTAGCTAAGCTAAATTAATAAGCTTAGTCTTTTTTTACGTTGCATCCCACATATACCTAGTAGGGTAGGCAGAGGGAACCAAGTATTAAGATACTCGGTTTTGCACTTCCCACTTTTTCGAAATTGCTTTTGCATTGAACGTCATAACGTCTTCTTAACAGAACGAAGACACGAAATTTCATTCCCCCTAGTGAGAATCGAACTCACAACCGTCGCGATTACGGCCGTTATCGAGGCCCAATGGCAGCTGGCCCTGGTCTTATCCTTAACAAGAATATATGCTATGAGAGAGACCATATACGTATTACAAAATATATTGAAATCAATCAAAATTTTGCTCACGTAGAGGCATCATGCAGCGCACCTGTACCTAGTCGAAAACCGTCTATCACAAGTTTAAAATATTTTAGGGTTGCTCAAATATTAAACCGGTGCGAGTATAATATTTTAATAATCAGCATAACAAAATCTCAAATTTAACTTTTAGTAAGTTTCATATTGTTTTATGGGCATTGTTTCGAAAATTGAGCGGGGAACGGAGTGCCTTAACACTAAGTAGCTGATTTAAATTTTGAATTGAATGTAGAATATTGGACTTTAATAACACCATCGCTATATTATAAGGCGTTATGTAATATCACATTCGAGACTCATTAATGCGACACTACAAAACTTGATCGTCTGTTGAGCTGCATTAGTGTAACTTGTTAATACGTTAGGGCTTGCATGGCACTTTGCTCTGAAAGTTTAATTCAGTCATTTAGAAATTAGATATAAAGACTACTTCAGTATAAATGTAGATATCATATTGTAATGTAGAATTGTTTATGTAATCCACAATATTTTTTCGACTAAGATTATGCTTCTATCGAAGTTAACCGTAGATTGGAATCCTCAAGAAACGCGGGAAAGTGGAAACCAGATGGCGGAAGAATATTGCAGAAGTTAAGAAGATACGTAAAATTTGAAGCCAATTGAAACCCGAGGCTGCCAAACATTGTGGACTTCCATCTCTTGGTGGTGTCTCCAGGTGGTTCCTCTGCCCCAAACTAGGGTCGATGTCGTAGTTGATTTATACAGGTTGAAATAAGGTGAAGTAGAAACTATATAAATCTATCGTTTTTACCGTTCGTATATTAATATGTAGCAAACGTGTCTAGAAACCTAAATATATCATAACTATCATCCCACGACATACAATGTCAAACTGATAACCTCCTTTCTTGAAGTCGGTTAACAAGGCCGAGTATTTTCAATGTTTCACAGCAGGAAGGTAATTAGGACGACATGATAAGCTTTTCAGGGGCCCATAATGTAAGGACATAATAGGTCCCCCGCTTTCACGGAGACTACTCATACGACGCTCATTTAGCACAGCAATCACACAAGATGTTCAGAACTTTGTTAAAGATATTCCTGTGTTAGGCTTAGATAATGAAGGATACTAAAAGTAAGTATGTATTCGTATATAAGTAAAAGTTGAAATTTAAAAGTTTAAAGGAAAATTTGGAGAAAACAAATGCTTACGACATACCTCGTAATCTCAGGAACTACATTTTTTTTTTTCGAACATGTGGATAATGCTGTTAGCCCTATTAACTTTTACAGCGACACCGGTTGGGTAGGGAAGAGGGTACTCTGTCCCTGAAGAAATGCAAGCACTAAGTGGCTGCCTGTGAGGAAGTCGACGACTGTAAGGGCAGGAACTACATAGTCTAGCCGTATTGATATAATAATCCACTGATTGTACAAGAACCTTTTAAAATATTTAAAAGATATAAATTCTTATATAAACAATAAATTGTTACTTATTAAATCAGCTTCATGTTGTATCCCGCACACAGCAGGGTGCAGAGGGAACCTAGTCTTAAGTCCGTTCCCCATTCTTCTGTTCTGTTTCTTTGTTTCTTTTATAATGACATACAGAACTTGCCAATTGAGCACTAATCACTTCACCAATATTACATTACGTTCATAGTATGAACTTCATAATTATGTTATAATATATAATGCCCTTTATTGAAGTTGGTTTAAAATATGGAATTTAATACATTCGGATACAGACAAAAATGGAGAACGGAGTGTCTTGACACTAGATATGGCCAACCCTGCTATTAAAAAATGTTTGTGGAAAACTCAAAGTTATTAGTATATTTTTAACAAATAAATACAAGATAAGTCAAATATTTGTTACAGTCTGTATTTTAAGCTAATTTAGTTGAAGTTGGCTTAACCCGGCTTTATTCCGCGGCGCGCTGCATCTTGAATAATATTTGCTCAGGTTGTGCATAATGTGGCATATAATTGCTTACAATATCATTCTGAGGTCACACTTACTTTTACACGAGATTAACTAGGGGATTTTAAATTAAAAATTATAGACCTTTGTAGCCTTTATAGTGTTTCAATAGTATTTTTAGTATATTTCTTTTATTTCTTAAAAATATCTATCAACTCTCTCTAAAATGTCTATTAAGGCCTCAATTCTCATTTAAATTTGAATATAGGACTTAATGGCATAGTTATTTTAGCTTCACGTTTCATACTACAAATAGCAGAACCATTAGGTTCTGTACGAGTAAATGAAAACAATTCCATTCATCCGAGAGGAAATCCGACCCAATATTTACAATTAAATAATAATGATAAAATTTATCATCTCTGAGGCCGTTCGATCTCGAGCTTCGCTCTGGCACCAAGGCAAAAACCCGGCGTCGCGTCGTAGGGTTTAGTACCTTAGCACTAGGTTCTCTCTGCCTACCTTGCTGAATGCTGCTAATGGAGAAGTAGATTTTTTTAACATCTTATTTATAAGCTGGCTAAATAGAGACAGCGCCCACGCGACGTTACTAAAGCCACATACATTATTTATATTCTATTCGACCCATTTAGTCGAAGTTAAATTGATGCAACCATTTTGCTATGCATCTGCATCGCAGTGTTTGCTCAAGCTGTGCATAGCTGATAACGTTGGTAATTCTGGTGATAAGTTCTCTACGGTTATGACGTTATTAATAGTTAATGTTATAGTGTCATTTTGTACGACGATAGGTGAAAGTTCAAAGTTTTGCTTGTTAAACTGTATATTAATGACATATTATTATTGTTATTAGAGAACTAATTGACGCGTAAGTGTTGCCATAGCAACGTACTTGCCATTTTAAACAAAAGTGTAAATATTGTCAAATGGTATGGTACTGTATAATGTTTTATTTATAAGGATTATTATTGAAAAATGGCGTTCTGCACTTCTACACATAAACAGCAAATGTGCCAAATTTTATACTCCAAAGTTGTTGCTTCACGTATTAATATATATAGGTAATAATACGCATATGCATCTCACTTATAGCGGAGTAGGTAGAAAGACCCTAGTTTTAAAACACTTCGTTCTCCACTCTCCACTATTTTTTTGTATGCTAAGTGGCAAAATCCAATGCAACGGTTTATCTTGTTACCAGCGCGAGGAAATTAAAATAGTTCATTGCAGTGGTATTTCCACTCAGGGGAGTGGAAATACCACTCACAAAGCGTTTATAGTCAGAAGTAGTCCTGCTGCGCCACTACGGCCTCCTCTACGACTTTTAGTATTAAGAAAGGATTTTAGATAAATATTTAGTAATTCTATCGTAACGTATTTGGGGAAATTTTTATTGTACACATGATTGCTATACTCTCTATTTCTACTTTAAGTGCATTTAAAATTATTTTTTTAGAAATAGGTTTAGTATTTGTTAAACGGTAGAAAGTTGAGAAAAGATTGCTTTCTTTCCAGGTTTATAAATAACAAACTAATTAGTAAAAAAAAAAATTATTTCAACATAAAAAAAGCAATGTACGAGTATGAACATCTGTTTTAGACATAATAAATCTACCTAAAATTGTTCTAAAACTTACTACAAACTATAACTGCTTAGAAGTTTCTAGCTGCACCTCGATATTTGTTTAGAAGACGCTTACGTCTACGTTCACGTTATACAGCATAGTGTGCTCGTAATTTGCGGTGTGGTGCATAAGGTCGGGCTAGTTACGGTGAAGAATGACCTCTAAAGTAAATGAATGGACTTTATAATTTTATGAGTACTAGAGTTATATTAGTCTTGTTAATAACTTGCAAACTCTGTGATCTTGGGTTCTGTTGGTTTGAAAACATAAATATGCATTTTTAATCTATTTTGTAGTTTTATGAAGTAAAATAAAATGTAAAAACTGTACTGTTCCATTTTTGGAAGAGCTGATTATTATTGATAAAATTCCGAAACAAGCAAACAAAACTAAAAGTTTCCGAGGGTTGGTTAAGCTTCAATAAGCCGCGTTAAGACCACTCTAAGCAGATAACGTGACGACCAAGTAGAAGTTTAAATATATATCTATACGTATATTCTATATCCTCAATCATTCAATTAACATGCTAGGCAGAGAGAACAGTGTTAAGAATCTAACTTTCTTTTTTTTTGTACTCAACATAGTGATTAGTAGACAGAAAAATAATAATAATATTTTTTTAGGTTCACACTGTATCTCGCGACATTTCCGTTTCCCACTTACCATCCAATTTTAGATGCATTGCGTATTGAATGCGAAACTCAACGCCGTGCTTTGACTCGTTACCAGAGCGAGGAAATAAAAATATTAAATATCTCATTTCCTCAAGTGGGAATCGAATGTACAACTTGTCGTATTTACAGTTGTACGCTTGCTTATCCAAGATAAATGAGAATTTGTCACAAATGCTAGAAATATAGCTTCGATTTCCTGTTGAACTACTTTAGTACAGGTCCTCGCCTGGGGCTTACACGATTACTTGAAATTTACTCGTTTTATATCTTGTGAGAGCATTCTATATTGATTTAGAATCTAAGCCTAGGCTTTTATTTGATCGAACAGTTCGAGTTTCTTTTAGCGTTTTTTTAAATAAAAGGTGAACATATATACCTATTATAAAAGTTGCAAATCTAATAAAAAATAATAATGTATAATACAAGAGGGTGCAGTGCACAGCGTCAGACTATAAACACGATGGTTGTTGATCCCAATAAAGGGGTATTTTTTTATTTCCCCACTCTGGCGACACCATGTCTGGCATTGAGTTTCACCGCTGACATAACTGTATGCCATACATAGCAGGGTAGGCAGACGGAACCTAGAGTTTAA
Source organism: Heliconius cydno galanthus (assembly GCA_036379175.1). NCBI lineage: Eukaryota > Metazoa > Arthropoda > Insecta > Lepidoptera > Nymphalidae > Heliconius > Heliconius cydno. The sequence continues at coordinate 1,348,034 of JAKRZM010000797.1, read as the reverse complement.
ACACTCTGTTCCCTATACATATACTTCATTTCCCCAGTTTCCGCCGAATTCTTAAGGCATTTACAGTCGCACACTTGAGCACCACACGGCCTCAAAGTGTTGAAAGGGCCAAGAATTAGGGAGTAACGCGGAGGAGTGTTTTGTCACTATATTCGCTTACCACTTGATATACCATAAAACTGCATTCAAATAATTACTAAATTGAATTTAATTTTAAAACAAAGTATTCAACAAAGCCCTACATTATCCACTCCCGCCGTACCCACTTGCACAAGCATGTCATGTATTTAGAGCAGGTATAAATAAACTGTACGATACGCAATGAGGCCAGCAAATGAGATGGACTGTAAGCGAAATTAACGACCAAAATGGCGATTTGTGGTTGAATACCGTTATATAGACAAATGAGGCAATCTTTTATTTATTAGTGTACTAGAGTATTGTATTTTATTAGGTTTTGTTGAGTAAATTTCAATAATTTTATCCTCCTCCTTTTTATCTTTTAATATATAGATTTTTTCGGTATCTAAATTTAATAATAAGTATAGTTTTACACAATATTCTTTATCCAAGAATGTAATGCTCACACGCTAGAATTGATCAATTTATTATACAAAAGTTTCCTGACAGCGTTGTTGCAGCAGGCTACCACCGACTTGTAAAATATTCTCGCTTACATGTGCCAGCTGAAATTCAGCAACCGTTATTTATATATGACTAGTGGACCCGAACGCGGCTACGCTCGCTTGAACTATACGAATATTTATTAAATATATTTATGAAATTATTTTCAGTTTTCAATAGACAGATGCGTTAAGCAAGCTCATTTTGGGTGAGCCGTTTTCTAACAACAAACTTTGCAAATCGTTGCTTAGCAACGGTGGTTGTTATAAACATGGCGGAATAAATTACATGTCAAATTAATAAGTATTTTAATATATTGATATATTACAAATAATACAAATACGACAAAATAAAGTATCCTATGTTCATCCCGGGAACCTCAAGTATCTCTATATGAGTATTTTATCACAATTAAATTAGCGGTTTGGCCCTGATTGCGTAAAAGACACACAGACAGACAGACAGAGTTACTTTCGAATTTATAATATAGGTATGGATGGATTAATAATATCTGTGTACATTTTTGAAATTACCCTAAAGTTAACATTTGATTTTGAATGAAATGTGTGACGCATAAAAAGCACTAGCAGTAGCAGCTTGAGGCTGTCCTGGCTGGCACAAGGGGGTGAATGTAACGTGACGATTCTGGGTTCGATCCCCACTCAGGAGAATGAATTATAAATTTATGAATATTTCCACTTCCTCGCACTGGCACCAATTAAAATCCCGGCGTTAAGAGTGTCTTAACACTAGGTTCCCTCTGTCTATTCTGCTCTGTGCTAGATACAACGTGACATTGATAAAAGAATAAAAAGCAATAGGTACATTTAATAGGTATCAGCACCAATTTAAATGAAACCACAGTTTTAACTACTCTATTTTTATAGAGTAGCTGTTAAAACTGTGTAAGTAGAAATCAAACCCACAATCATCATTATAATTATACCTATATCAGTACTAAGCAACGACAGAACGACGAAATCTATTTCTTAAAAGTCATAAATATCATAATATGATATAACAATAACACTAATTAGTATGTTGAACTGTGACCCGCCTTGTTTGCGATGCACGATGCGTGCTTCGTAATTATATGCAACGATAATATGGATGTCATGTCGAAACATAGAAATGTATTCGTTTCATTTTACAAAGACAATTGTTCTCAAATATGTATATATAATATATGTTATAAGTATTTCTTCTGAGAAATGGAATCGAACTTACAGCCACTGTATCAAAATCAGCTTTACGTATCTCGCACACAACAGGGTAGGCGGAGGGAACCTAGTGTTTAGATACTGCGTTTCCGCTGCGCCGCCTCACCAGAGCGTAGAAATGAAAATATAAATTTAAATAAATATTTCCTTTCGTCGAGTGGGAATCGAACCCACAAACTCTGGCCACTGGCCACTGACTGGCCTCGTCTTATGAATATGCCTCTTATTATTCACATTTTAACTGCAGTTACTACAGACAAGTGACGGTTTTCTAAATGCACCTGGTCTACTGAGGCATTTGATCGTGATAGGACTAGGCGTTGGAACATTAAATTTTAAGCCGTTTATACGCTGTCTGCCCGTTCACTTAATTATTATATGATGTCACCTTTTTTAAGCAACTAAAAGGACAAGAAGGACGAATTGTGACAAAAAATATCCTTATAGTATAGTAGAAATAATAAAACACACCCACGATTGTTATGGATTCGATTCCTCCATGCAATGTATTTTGGAACTCCAGAAATTTGACGACGAATATTTAAAGTCCAAAAATCTTTGAAATAAAGATGATTTGAATTTTATTAAGGCTACCTTACATAAGATTTTTAAAGCAAAAGTGAAAGGTAAGAGAGGTAGAGGGTGAGGGGTGAGTAAAATGTGAGGCTAAAATATAGTATATTTAGTAACACAGCCTTAGATATTAAAAAACCTTACTCATAATCGCACAAAATGAGACAAAGTGAAGAGAATAGAGAGTCTTAACACAAGGCTCTTTCTGCCTACTCTACTAACTCCAAGGACATAAAAAAAATGACAAATAATAATACAGTTTTACTTGGCAATTCACTATCTTTGCGCGTCTAAATAGTACGTTTGTAGGTATTTGTAGGCTTAAGAGCGTCTCGTCATGCCATACTCAAACTAGTCAAAGGCTTATTAGACTCGGTTTACCTCTTCTCTTAAGCTTGGTATATGCTTGTTAAGATTTCCTAGCCACAAGTGTCAACATTACGTTATTAGTGCTTTCGGATAAAATATTTTTTGTTTGTTTATCTGTTAGTTTTCAATAACTCCTAAATAGCAGATATGGATTATGTTTTAATATTATATTTTAATTGAGAATTGGGGAAGGCCTATGTCCAGCAGTGGACAAAAGAAGGCTGCTGATGATGATGATGATGATCATATTTTAAATTAAAAAATAATGTATCTGCTAGTATCATGTATCGCTATTAGTATTTCGTTCTGCATTTTCCATAAGCTGTATATTAGAAATCGAATCCACAACAACCAGACGCTATGCTACTGCGCCATGATGGCCTCCACTTACGCTTTTTTCAGTGTAGGTAAAGTGAACCAAGTGTAAAGATATTTCGTTCCTCACTTTATTGATATTACGTTTTGAGTGTTGTAATAACATATGTCTTACTATCACAGCGAGGAAATGAAAATAATTCATTTCCCCGAGTAGGAATCGAACCCATAACCGTCGCGTACTCTGGGCCACGACTGGCCCCAATGTATATAAAACTGAATATATTTTTAAAGAACCTACGTTACTAGTACACAGGTGTTTGTTAATTTTCGTAGTAACACATTATTGTTTCGGCGAACAAATTGAAGGCGTGATCCGTGTGATTAAAATTTAAATTGACGTTTTAAATGGATGTTTTCAAGTGTTTTCCCAATTCGAACTGCAATTTTAACAAAAGGTGTACCTGCCGTCAAAGAGCAGAGCTTTTATTATTCTCTCATTTTTTGCGGGAAGAACTTTCAAGTTTTTAATGAAATAATATGTAGGAGATGAAAGTATCCACATACCAAATTTTACGCTTTTTACCGAACAGAGGGAACCTAGTGGCCCAGTGGTTCATGGGTGTGACCGTAAACGTGACGGTTGTTCTTACTCGACGGAATGAAATATTTAATATTTTCATTTCCTTACTCTGGTAATGATGGCAACTCGACACGCAATGCTTCGAGAATTCGGCGGAAGGTGAAGAATGAAAGTCTTGTCTGTGTTTTAATGGAAACGGTGTGTTTTAACACCAAGTTCTAATATTTCCTCTGATTATAATAGAAATAAAGAAATATAATTTCCTCGAGTCGGATTCGAACTTCGAACCCACAATCAATGCACTTACAGACGATATCCATCCACTACGCCTCTATTGACACAATCATATATCTACAGTAATATATATTTTTTGTAATATTTTATCAATTAACTATTTTAAGAGAAAAATATGACTTAAAGAACAATAATTTTCCCATCTTATGACACGGCAGCGTGGCCGAGCGGTCTAAGGCGCTGGTTTTAGGCACCAGTCCGAAAGGGCGTGGGTTCGAATCCCACCGCTGTCAAAATCTTTTTATTATTTTGTAACATTTTTATCTTGATTAAAATATTACGAGTATACGCCTATATCAATTGACCATTCTATTTATAAATATGTAAAAAATACAGTTGAATTGATAACCTTCTTTTCTTACAGAAGTCGGTTAAAAATAGATGATTAACTTACTTTATAAAATAGTAAATTTATTAAATATTTTAAAAAAATATTTTTTAGGCATAAAACTAAACATAAATAATAATAATTTAATTTTTCGAAAAAAAATTTTTTTAAATTGTTACTCTGTAAAAATTTGTCATATAAAAGTGTAGTATAAAGTTGATAAAATTGTCACACCTTCGATAGCTCAGTTGGTAGAGCGGTGGACTGTAGCTGGTTAATTGTCATCCATAGGTCGCTGGTTCAAATCCGGCTCGAAGGATTTTTTATTAAAATTATAATTCGATATACTTGAAAATAACAGTTAAAAATAATGTAACATTTTTTTTAATATAAGAGTTTATATACCCATACTTATATTTTACGTACAATTTATTACATTCTATAATGATCCGTCATTAGCTATCCGCTATTTCCTTGCTATAGAATAATGACAAAGCGTGGCGTTAAGTACCGCCTTTCAATACAGAATGTCTCGAAAATTGGGTAGACAGGGAATGATTAACACTATAGGTTCCCTCTGCCTACCACGCTTATGCGAAATACTTAAGAAGTTACGAATAGCACTATTCTTTAATAGCTTTATTAAGTTACCGTCAATAATATATACGATAGGAAAATTTCACCTAAAATTAGGTAAATTACCAATAAACTCTACCTTATGTTAAGATTAATAAATTTAATAACTCAAGGCAGCAAAATCTTAATTAACTGCGAACGAATGTGGGCATTAAGATCAGCTGGCGTACACAGTACACACGTCGGTGTGAGCTCGACACCGTTCAAGCAGTCATTTTTAAACGGCCAAAGGAAACTTGGAAAAGACATAAATTTAAATGTTTATACTTTGAAAGTGTGCTTCGCGATTGTGTAAGTTGTGGAAGTCGCGGAAGTTTGAGCCCAGCTGACGTAAGTGGGCACCAAAAAAATATTAACTGAAATACAGCACTGTTGACTTTAAAGTTTGCTGAGATAGCTTTGGTATGAAATCTTGTGTATACTTGGCATTTGTTATTTTTGAACCAACTTCCTTTTAAAAAAGCAGGAAAATTCATTGACTATATGTATATATTTCTTATAAGTATGGCGAATGGCGATTTCTCCGTCATTTGCATACTTTCCCATTAGTCACATTACTAGCAAGTCAGGATTTGATGATGAATTGAAATTCTTGAATTTTATAGGCACGTACCTACTATTGTGAGTTCGATTCTCACTAAGGGGAATGATATTTAATTTATTTTAATTTCCCCACTCTTGTAGACTAAAAAAGTTTTTGAGGAAAATAAGGAACAGAGTGTTTTTACACTAGTTTCTCCTAAACTAACCGGCTATATGGCTATGCTACTTTTTAAAAATAAATATGTAAATATATACGAGTACTACAACCATAAGGTCATACATAACCTGTCAAGGCATTTGTATAAATATGTACTTATACATTTGTATATTTACAGTAAAAAGACTTAATTTCTTTTCTTTATAATTATTACATTGTATTTTGTATTATTTTATCAATTAACTATTGTTATTAAAAGACAATGCCTCATCAATTTCACAATAAAGCTAGGTTTACAATTATTAAAAAATAATAGGATGTGTAGAGAAACGGTAGTATTGAGACACTCTTTTCTCTGTTTCGCCTGAATTCGAGACATTTTACTTTGAGTGGTAGTACATTCTAAGCAGTACTTGTCTTTTACTATCGCTTATCTCAGGAACCACTGGTTCGTTTTTGATTAATAAAAGGTTTAGATAAATAATAGTTTTATTATTAAAAAGATAATAATAATTTTATAACAATTAATTATAATTATCTGTCCAAAGAGAATTTTAAAAGTTTTCTACAAAAGTAAATTCGAATAGAGCTTTAAAGTGTAAATTTATTTATTTAGAAAACGGTCAGCTGCCTTTAAAACTAAGTACTTTAGAAACAATTTATCACTCGTCGATGCGAAGAGAGATTTAAGCGAAATCAGTCTTAATACAAGTGTAGTATTGGTGATTGTATTGTCACAACTGGATTGAAGTGTTAGAATGGATTGGATAAGTAAAATGAATGTTATTTAAATAAAATAATAATTTTAAAACAAAATAAAATATTCGAATATATAAATATGAAAAGAAAAAAATCAAGCCTAACAGTTTATTAAATTTTACAAGTCTCATTGGGTACTTTTAATCGATGGAGTATATATATATATAAGTATAGAAAAAAAATAAACGTAGCGGGACTCCAACCCACGCCTCTTGGAAACAGTCCAAGCGCTGCAATCACTAAGCCATACCTTCATATCAAGCTAATAAAAATTCTAAAACTTTTAAATATATATTTATATGTGAAAATTTAATTCTGTGTGCAAAAACACCATTCATTCGCTGGGTAATTTAGCGTACCTACTTCGCGTGCTCAGTGCCTTATGCTTCGTCGGCCATAATTCGCGACGTTATCTTTCCACCTTGTTAAATATTGTCTTGTTATAAATTTGTATACTTAAAGTGAATTTTCTATGAGGCCGAATATGAGGTCGTTGCGGTACAGTATCATAACTTCTGACTGAAAACGTGGCGGTCATGGGTTCGATTTTCTCGCTCTGGCAACAAAGCTCGTGGTTAAATCAACATGTCTTAAGAATTGGAAGCGGAGTGTTTTATCACTAGATTTCTCTGTCTACCCTACAATTGCGGGGTACAGGGTGTATCTATAAAAACTTAGGAAACTCAACTTTTCATATATTTTCTTAAAAGTATTTAAATATCAGTTTATACGCAAATTAAGAATATCTTGAAACTAGTTGGAAAACGAATAATATTTTTATTGTTGTGTCCATCTCGCCTCGAAAGCGTTACCTAGAAGTAAGATTTGGGTCAGCCTCACTTTTTGAAGCACTTGTTAAAATTACTTTCGATCAACGATTCCAAGTAATTGTTCAGAATATTTTCAAACAGCGTTCACGTTTTGCTTCTTTTAAACGAGGAAACCGTTTTGAAATACAATATTTTAGTAGGATTTCTATTTTGTTGTTTTTATTGTAGTTTTTTCAATAGATATTTTGCGGCGGTACAGTCTCTGATTGTAAACGCGACGGTAGTGGGTTTGATTCTAACACAGGCTGCGGCGATGAGTTCCGTCACTCAATACGTAATGTCTCGAATGTGAGCGGAAACTAGGACGTGCCAGTCGTTCTATAGCTAAAGTGTTTTATATATTATATAGATATTATAGCTTCACGCTGTATCCCTCACACAGCAGGGTAGGCAGAGGGAACCAAGTGCTAAGATACTCCGTTCATATTAAAGACTTTCATTCTTCCAGAACCAGAGCAAGAAAATTAAAAATGAAAATGATAATGAAGAAAATGAAAGTGAAGAAAATGAAGAAGTTTAGTCCTCCATGTGGGAATCGACAACCTTCGCGTTTACAGCCCCTCTTGTGCCCTCCCTCCCTGCATACATTACATATAATCAAAAGTTTTCGCGTATAATATATCTATCTATAAACGTATAATTAATTATGCTCAATAAGAGCAATGGCAGAATAATATCATGAATATTCGATTGATATGCAAAGTTAATATCCAATTCAATGTTTCATATTACTCCAATGTATCGATAAAAGTTAATCGGAAAATTATAACCATTTATAACAATTGGGTAACGTATAGTACTGTAATGTTTGCTTTTTGTTGGGGGAGTAAACATTCTATTTCGATTCTGGGGTGTCGCAGCTTTGTTCAGTTTTTTTCAGTTTCAACCTGTATCCCACAGGTAGCAGGTTAGGCAGAAGGAACCTACTCTTTAGACACTCCGCTCCCTACTTCCCGCCGAGGCATTGCGTGTTGAGAGGCGGTATCCAAAGCCACGCTTTGTTTCTGCACCAGGGCGAATGAATTAAAACATTAAATATTTTATTTTCCCCGAGTGGGAATCGAACCCACACACTATTTATTTTATTTACACTTAAATGTATGAATACATCTTCTAGTAAAATTCTAAGTCAGGAACTACTGTTTCAAATAAAAAGATTATTTTGGGTTGATTTTTTTCTGATTTATTGAGGAAAAATCTATAAGGGCTAAGGGGAAGGGGAAGAGCTATATCATATAATAAGTATAACACGTTATTTTTTTATGTAACCCTGTTCCGTTCAGTTACCTCCAAAACAGATACCTAAAATGTGTATTATACAGGGTGGAAGAGGCAGCGCTTTTTTTACTGAAGCTGCATATAGGGTAAAATATTTCAAACCCAGAGCTAAAAAAATTAATCAAGGTACCTCAACAGTTTTGACGTAGGATTTTTTTTTCATTTCGCGATTTTTATCCATACCCGTATTTCGTGTGACGCATACATAAGTGTACCACGTTGCCGATTTGACAGGTAAGTGTGTGCGTGCCTATGTTATACTTTACAAATGGCGTTTTATTTTAAAACGATAATTTTATTATTTATTTTGTTTGAAAAAATAACTTTTTCATTTTTGGGAATTATTTTTTTTCTGAATTATATTAGGCTTTTATAGAGTAGTTAAAACTGTGGTTTCATTTAACGTGGTGCTGACAATTCCACCCTGTATATTCTATACATAACTATTGAGGGTCATATACAACTCTTAGTTATTACTGCTATTATTTAACTTGCCGTGTTAGTATGTGAAATTTTGCAAGCGCGTTTTGACCCAATTCTAAGTGTTCGGTTGAGCTGAAACATGCATTACGACTTCAGTTCTGATGAAATAATATCCATACCTATATTATAAATTCGAAAGTAACTCTGTCTGTCTGTCCTTTACGCAATCAGGGTCAAACCGCTAATTTAATTGTGATAAAATACTCATATAGAGATACTTGAGGGCCCCGGGATGAACATAGGATACTTTTTTTTTCTCATATTTGTAATATTTTCGATATATACCAATATATTAAAATAATTAATTTGACAAGCAATTTATTCCGCCATGTTAATAACAATCGTCGCTACGCGTTGCTAAGCAACGGCTTGCAAAGTTTGTTGTTTTAAGAAAACGTCACCCAAAGTGAGTTTGCTTAATGCATACATGGCGCGCGCCGATATAGATTTGTATACATTAACAAAAATTAGATGATTTCTATAATTTGATATTCATCCTTATGAAAATAAATATATTAGTCACTTTTAGCATTTCATCTAGATTGAAATTATGGTTTACTGTATAACATTCTAATAAATAATTAAGATGTCACTGATTCCAAATGACCTAGCCTACGAGTGGTATAGTAGGACCGACGCGAACGGGCAGATGACTTTGATGATTTTTTAAATTTTTATATATTTTCGAATTATTTTTTATGTAATTATTTGCTGCTTATAATTAATTTATCTCAGTTTGGTTATACATACCGATGTTATGCACTTAAAATATCGTAATTTTAATCATTTGGGATTTTATTTAATATTGTTCGCAAAAATTAATAATTATTTAATATTGAAAAATGTTTAGGACGCGCGCACGGCAAACTTTAGGTACTTTTACTTCTTTTGTTTGTTCATATCGGTTACTCAGATATTTTTTCTAAAATAAATCTCCAGTTATTATTATTTTTTAACTTATTTTAGTTAAAATAAATAATATTTATACTCCCGAGTGGATATCGAACCCACAACCGTTACATTTAAAGTCAGATTCTGCGCTCCTGTACTACGATGGCTCAATAAAATAACAACGTGACAATTTCCTTTGACATACATAGGAAATCCATTCAAAGAAGCAAGGGAGACATTTTACATACAAAACACCTAAACTAAGCTGACGTTTCATTTGTACGACCCCCTTCACCCCCTAATTTGCATAGCAATAGATTATAGAAACATACCTAATAGTAGAATTTTCCGCCGCTTTAACCATTCCGTAGTCATAGACTTATGAATATTTAACGTCATTTTGGGAAATGAAAATGTAAACTGACGCGAGGTGCCAAAAAAGTAAAAGTGTTCATGATGGGTGACCAAAAATGCGATACGAATTTAGTATTTATAGAAATAAACGAATAGAAACCTTTTTACAATAGGATAAAGTCGATTTTTGTACATATTTTTGTGTGCGGTAGTATGACACTAAATCTCATGAATAGATATTGTTAAATGAAAATGTCGTAAAAATTTGCTTGCGATGTAAGTAAATTGCACATTGAATTAAAAGACTTGAGGCTATCGTGGAGAAGCACAAATTACTTATATATTTGCATATGACGATTATTTATTTAAAAATACATATAATATTCCTATTACATAGATTGTTATTATACATTTTAATATGAAAAAAATATGAGAATCGTTACATATATTAACAGATCTCGAAAAGTGAAGAAAAAAGTAATTTACATATTACTTATCCTCCAGTATATATTCTATCGAGTTATCTCATAGGAGCTATAAAATCGATAACCCTAAACACAGTTATATTGTACTACGGCGAATAAATAAATATATATTCGTATAAAAGTATAAAAAACGATCGTTGCGGCGTCGATAATGTAATCGCGAGGAAATATAGCGGCAAATTGAAATATGGTAAGGAAATGTGGATTTTTTTCAAAGTGTAATATTATTTATTTAGTTAGTAAACATTTCTTTGGAATATTTGTTATTTTTGCTGGTCGTAGTGCGCTTGTTAAAGAAAAGTCACTCTGCTCTACGTTTTTCACCGACTTAAGTCAGTTGTTCAGTGTCGAAGGCGAAGAAGAAAGTTTATTTTTCTTTTTTGATCTTTTTTTGTATTAACGATTTTTATATATTTTATGCGAAACTGTTTTATCTATTACTATTTGTAGTCACTGCAAAGTGAACGATACGCCGGGTTTCCAACAATGTGCCGAGATATTGCTTATTGAATTGTAGACAAAAACATCGTACTTTTATTTTTCACGCCAGGTAGGTTATATAAAATGCTTAGGATATTTCAATTACATAACTGTACAAATTAACATTTTAAATTTAATTCTACCACAATCAAGAAGAATTTTTAAAGTGAATTTTAAAAGTTTTTTCTTAAAAATTAACTTGACTTTGTATTAAGTTACTTGTGGCTTGAAACTTTTTAATTAACTCCTCTTTAGAATAATTTTTACAATATATTTCTTGTGTAAAAAATTTTGAGGCTTTATTTTATCAGTTTAATCTAACGTTTTGAAATGATTGCAGTTTGTATGAAATATTTTTTTAGATGTATGTTTAAGGTCGTCCGAATAAAATATCAGGAAAATATCATATTAATAAAATAAAACAATTTCTATAGATATTTGGCATTTACTATTCAAATATGCATATATAACGTTAATATAAACAAATAAAAAATATTTGACAGCGGTGGGATTCGAACCCACGCCCTTTCGGACTGGTGCCTAAAACCAGCGCCTTAGACCGCTCGGCCACGCTGCCTGATGACAGAAGTTATTATAACTATGAATAGTAGGAATAAACTTTGATAAGTTTATTTTTTAAAATTTACGTAATGATTAAGGAAAGAGAATAAGGAACTGCGATTGTGGAATGGCCTACCTGCGGCAGGGTCAAGTCGATACAAGATGTGTACCCTCAAAAAGCGCATCTCTCCACCTTAAAGGTCGCCAACGCACACATTTTCGATATCTTCCATTATCGTTTATAGACGTTGACGCACGAACATCTATAGACGTTGCAGGATAAGATTAAATTTTCCCCAATTAGGACAAGTTTGAATAGGGAAAGGTCAAAAAGGATAATTATTCTGCTTAAGATCCTGTCATGTCAGCTCTTAATTGACTTTCAATGTATTACGTTCTTGATTCTAGGAGAAAACGAAATGGGTCAAAGGTCTACGCATATACATACGTGCGTTCTTACATATTTTTCCATAAATTATTTTTTTTTCAGGCCATCATGGCGCAGTGGAACAACGTCAGCGTAAGTGTGATGGTTATGGGTTTGATTTCTACTCTAGGAATACCGTTACGCCACTCAACAGCAAATGTCTTGAAAATTGGGTTTACAGTTAGTTCAGATATGGTATAAGAAAACACTGATACAAGTTTATTACCTTGTATCAATAATTAATCTATTAACTAATACCATTCGATTTATTTAAAACCACCTTTTCGGATTCGCTGACAATATCATTTAATATTTTTTTTATAACATAAGCCTGATGTACTTGCTTGAAAATTTTTCCAGGATAACCATAAAATATTTTTTTCATTTTTTATTTATTTTGTAATTCCTCGCAGAGATATCGAACCCATAACCTTTTCGTATACAATTAGACATTTCCCAATAACATAAAGATACTGGTTACATTTTTATACCAGTAATAAATTAAATGTTATGTTTACAAAGTACAAACGGATATTCTATCTGAGAAGATATAAATTAGGCACAAAAGGCGAGGAAATGTTAGAAGCGTAATATCTTTTTAATTATGAGTCTCGGCGTGCCTTTGCCATGTTATCAGATGCTTTTGGTAACGGAAAGATAAATTTTGGTCTTATTTTGTTAGTTATTAATGAAATTAATATTATTATTAATGTCATAATCATGGTAAAACACTCTGTTCTTCACATTCCGCCGCTAGAGGCATTGCTTTTTGTGTGGCGAAACTAAACGCCGCGCTTTGTATTTCTCCCTTGACAGAGTGAAGAAATAAAAATATCAAATATTTCATTCCCCTGAGCAGGAGTCGAACACAGAACCGTCGCGTAGTGTCTACAGTTACACGCTTGTGCCATTTTGCCACGATGCCCTCCAAATTATTAGTAATACATAATTTCCTTGATTACAAGGGTGAATATTAAAAAACTCGTGGGTGTTTGTACCTACTCGTAAAAATGGCATAAAATAATTCTCGTAAAAGTTTGGCTTGTCGCGAGCTCAAATCACCGTGGAGCCATAAATTTCAGGCTGTTTATAGAAACTTTTAATATTTTTATGTGTGTTTAGGTACCTTGAGTTGAAAAAGGTTCTTAGGGGTTCCGTTCCTCAAAAAAAAAAATGGAAACGTTGAATTTATCTCCAAAAACCAAGTTAAAAAAGAAAAAAACAAAACAACATATTAAAAAATCCACATGAAGTGGAAGCTTAAGAATAATTGAAAATAATTATAGTGTTAACTGTAGAACAATTATTAATTTCGTTATAAAATTAGCCCTCCATTCTCAAGGATCATCAATGCTCGAGGACGTAAAGAGCGAAAATTATTTGAAAAACCCTTCATTTGTTCTGCTGGTATCAGTTAGTTTACACAAGAATCGACGTTTTTATAAATCCGCTGTATTTTATTTCTTAATATTTGACAATATTTCTCTTTTCGGTAGACAAATTGTATAATAAAATTTATAAAATTTGTAAAGGTGAATGTTTGTCCCACTTTCACGCAAAAACTACAGAACTCATTAGTTGAAAATTTACAGTAAAATAGTGTTTTCAATTATGTAATAATTTTAAATAACTTAGCTATCATATAAAAATAAACTAAGTCGCTAGTTATAATAATATATTAGTAGGAATAAATTTATATGACAATATAATAAAATGATTTATTAATTTAACATATTTTAAAATTAAATATAAATTAACTGCCATAAATAATTTTCCAACAAAATCGCGAAGAGGCGATAAGTTCTGAAACTTCAACAAATTCTCGTGAACTTCATTAAAAATGTATGAAACGTTTAGAATTTTAAAGAACTTTTTAGTTTAACTTTATAATTTATTCGAAGGCGACTTATATTGGACATAATTTCTTTAATGAAACGTTCTATTTATGGAACGAAAACATAAAGAAAGTAGAACACGGACTAACATGTCTCTAATATCTTTCTGCCTTCCTCTCATCATTTATGTAAATATGAAATTTTAAGAATATCAAGAATAAGAGATAAGTAACAAAAAATATTTAGTATTATTTGTGAATAATAAAAAAATGTGGCAATGAGTAGTGCTCTACACACTACTACACACAATATCCAAAATACGAGGAAAAAATAGTGTCTTGACACTAAGTTTTTTATGACTATCCATCCATATCTTGGGTATACAGTGTTAAGCTGAAGCTGTAAAACTTGAACACTAAAATGACAGGTTAAGAAATGTGAAAATTTAATAAAATGATCGTGCACTTTGATTTCTAAAGATTTAATTTATAATAATAATTATTAATATTATAAACAAGAAATATTTTTCTAAAATACTTCCCAATAATTAAATTTGTAGTCACCAATCTTTTTCTAAAAGTAACTGTTCATATAATAACATTTAAGTTATTGAATACGGTTTGAGAATACAAAATGCGCTATCGAATATCTTGACATGGGGTGCGACAGCCTTTCATGATGTTGGCATATTGCGTAAGAATTCAATCCCAAACCTAAAGACTGACATATCAATAGTTTCTCAAACTTCCTTGTGTTGGTTTAGCCCCTGCTTACTATGTGGAAGTCGTTTTTTGTTACAATCATATGTTTAATGTAGGTAACGGCGAACAATAATGGGTTTAGGTAAAGTCCGTAGCCGTAGACAGACCGCCTACTACTACCTACAAACAACAACGAAATGAACTACAAACATAAATGAGTCATGTATTTTTTACACATATTAGGCTATGTGAATGAATAGTAACTGAATAGATTACACTATGCTAGTGTTTTTGTACGTAATTTCTACGTAAATTAGCAAGAATTTCAAAGTGCTAGCAAGAATTGAATTAGTATAAATTCTTGAAATGCCAACATCTACTCTCTCCTTTTATGTTTTTCTAAAAAACTTATTTTATTTTATAAATTAATAACCTTTGTATAATCTTGCGCATATTTTCCCCCAATATTATTTAATAAATAATTATAACATTAACACAACCAACGATTAACACTTCAAAAAGGTTAAAATATGTACGTTACATTGAACTAGAGACGCTATAACGAAATATCGACGTTATATGGAAACACTATAACGCTATATAACGATAGTGACAATGGGAGATCCGTCTGTCCGTTACCATGGCGACGGGCGGGTTGACGCCCCCAACCTTGTCACTGTATTGAACCAGTAACCTAATTAAATAAAATCCTACGTTGTATTCTAGAATAATTGCTGTTATATTTTCTATATAGATATTTGTATGTGAATGTATGAAATTATTTGTCTAAATTAAATTTAGATATGGCTATTTAGACGTAGTTGTTGCGCAGTTTCGATTTTTTTGTTTATGTTGATTCTCATATACCGCTTTACAAGAGAGAAATAAAAATATAAATATTACTTATATGTATATGTAATTAATAATTCATAAAAAAAATACTTTTTTCATTATAAGAAAGCAAATATTTAAAAGACATAAAAGTAAGATTAATTTTCTCCTCCAAAATATGCGAAGGCACCGAGGGAAATACAAACAACGGCCAAAACACATCGCGAGATAATTATTATTAAAGTTCGCTCAAGTCGCCATTTTGTACTGCTTCTTCATTCTACATTGTAAATCAGGCGCAAAAGTTAATTTCTTAAAGTAAATCGTGTAAGACATATATTTTATGTATTTTGAGAACATAAATACTGGTTGAAAAATTTATTTGATGATAAATCTTTACTTTTAGCCTTTAAAAATTTAGTTTTATGTTGGATTTATTTAATAAATGATATTGTTTTATTTTTATAAAAAAGCTTGTAGCTTATATAGCTTCACCCTTCAGCTTAACCCTCACGTCCCATTCAATTCCAATATGCACCGAACCTAAATTTTTCGGATAAAAAGGAATGAAAAAAGAACATATTTCTTTCAAATATAATAAATATTATGCTGATTATATTAAAACTTCACAACGGTTATAAAATAATGCCGATTTAGCGTTAAAATAACAAGACGAATAAACCGCTATCTCCGCACATTTACCATATTTATATAGCAGTTAAATTCTCATTTTGTCAAGCGTCGGTCATAAACATAGCTATTTGGAGCACTCCGCGCTTTGGAGGATCATTTTGTACGCGGAAATCGCGGAATCAATGTTGTATGATATTTTAGTAATGTTATTATATATTGGAAAATGTATGGGGTTGATTTTTAGCTTCCCAATGTAGGTGGGTACGCAAAGAGAACCTTTATCCACTTTGTGACGAATCTTCGAAACATTGCGTGGTAATTGGTGGATCTTAATGCCGCGGTTTATCTTATTATTAGAACAAAGAAACGAAAATAATTCATTCTCCCGTCGAATCCACAACCGTCGCCTTAACAGTTCGACGCTGTGTTGCTGTGCCATGCGCCACAAGTCTTTACAAATATCGGGGCTATATTTTGACATGATTCGATTGGTTATATATTAATAATTAAATGTCAATGTGAAGGCGGAGAATGGAGTGTTCTCTCTGCTTGCCCTGTTATGTTTTGTTTCCATTGTTTCTTGTAGCAATAAAATTTCGACACTAGTGTCCTTTTTTTGACGTGATAATGTCTCAATCTATAAAGAAATCAGTCACTGGCACGTTCAGGCTGAACAAAGCGTGCGAGCGAGACGTTCATTCTTTACAAAGACTTTCATTGCTACTTGTAATTAAATATCACATTATTAATTGTAATTGATCTGTATAATTTCAATAAAAAAACTATTTGATTTAACGTTTTTGGCCTTTTGCAAATAAATGTTAATTTATTGAAAACATTATAATTTTCAATTAACTCCTTTATATTATACAGAATAATGATAATTCAGTAATAATAATTCAATTCAGTTCATAAATGTATTGCAATATTTTATCAATGTTTTTATATGATGTTATTATTGAAATTATTGTCCGTAAATCGACTTTACAGACAACTATTTTTTTTAGCTTAACATATCTCGCACATACCGGGCTAGGGGGAACCTACCAGGAAACTAGTGTAAAGACACTCCGCTCTCATAAATATATTTCCGTTCTCCACTTTCCACTTTTTTTTCTCCATAAAAAATATAAGATATTATGTATTATATTATAAGTGTAGATGTTGAACACTCTAGTATCATGACGTTGGGAACGTTATGCAAATGGTTAAACGTCGTACGAAACTTTGAATGGCCAACATATGTTACTTACTTTAGCACTAGTTCGTGGGTCGCGAACTTTTACTATTGATTATTATGAGGATATCTTCAGAACTAGGCTACTTATATAGTACTAGATTTTGCCTGTGGTTTTGCTTCCATGGTAAAAAAAAAATTTCTACTGACCGTAGCATATTAAAGTTGAAGCTCTACGCGATGCTTTGTCTAGTCAGAATCAGGAAATGAAAATAATTCTAATTCACCGAATACGGATTGAACCCACAACGATCGCGTTCATCACATCGTCCCATACACTTTACATCTCTGTCTGTTTGTATATAATGGCCTATATTTATTATTTAATACATGGATTTAGCGATAGTTTCTTTTCAGTACTTTTAGAAACTTTGTATTTCCTTCGTCTTGTTTGTTTCATTTCAAGAAATCTTACACTACAGTAAGAGAAAATCAAATTTTCCAATCTCTATAAAACTGAGAAAAGTACAGCTCTATCAAAATTGATTAAATTTTATCTGCAATGGACAGTACGATCCCATATAAGAAAGTAATATTCAAACGACTTCTTTGTAGTCAAATATGTGTAGCTATATATAAAGTAAGCTATTTAAATATATAATCTATATTTTATCAAAATGTGAATTGAAATATAAACTATTGAATTGAATTATGTCCTTTTTTCTTTAGACTTCTAATTTTTATATTTTTTTATTTTTCTAATTTTAGGTTATCTCGTCTATTCCGCTTTGATTATATGCCATTGCATATATATATATATATATATATATATATATATATATATATATATATAAAATAACAATATCTGACTATATATATATATATATATATATAGTCAGATATTGTTATTTTATATTTAACTAGTCGTATTCCGAGACAGAGAGAGATTGGTTGAGTAGGAAGGCAGACCCTGGTAATAGCTGGGATTAATGCCAGGAAGAAGAAAAAGAGTCGTATTCCGCAAGATCGTTAAACAACGGGATAAAACATAAAATTTTATCTTCAATTTTTTCTCGTTTCCGTAGGAATTTCGGGAATTCCTCTCTTAATATCTTTCTTAATTTATCAAAAAAAAACTAAGAGCATCACGCTGTATCACTCCTCAAGTGGGAGTGCGCCATTCCGCTAAGACGGCTTCTTGTTTTATCAATATTTAAAACGGGTTAAAATTAAAATAAGGTTAAATCAAATAACAGTAACGGGAAAATAAGAGTTTTCAGACCATCTGGGTGGAAACATGTTTTACCATAATTTCAAGGAGGGGCCAACTCAGAACGTTAATTGAATTTCTTATTAAACTTAGAATCCGGATATAGAATCGTAAAAAGATTTTAGTTCTCAACGATCTACTTTATGAGAATTTCCCGTTTTACGATACTTGTTTAGTTCGTAAATATGTTACGAAGACTTGCGATGAAGATTGCATTTTTAATTATAATTAATATATGAACATAAATTACGGTAAGGTTCTAAACTAAGAAAAATATTTATATTTAAATTAATTTCATTACCTTAAAATTCTTTAACATATTTCTCTATTCAATTCGACCATTTGTTATACCATTTGAATAAGTATAAAGCCATCTAAATTTATCAAGCCTGTTGCTTAAGGGGTGATGAAACGTAAAACATCTATTTTAAGGCGACGCCGTCACGTAACGGACAATCTTACAGGTGCCGGTATTTTTAACTTTAAAGTGTTTATTTGTGATAGAGTATAATAAAAAGCATTTTCTTTGTGCTAAACTTTGTGCTTCAACAAGTGTTAAGAAACAAACCATGAAAAAATTAATAATTGATAAGCACTTAAATATAGCACCTTTCGTTTATGTAAATTAAAAAACCTATAATTTGATAAAAAAAATACTACATTTGAATGTAAGTTGACATGTATAAATGTAAAATAGCTTGTGTGTTCACGTGTGTGAGTGTGAGGTTACATATGTGTAACTCATATGTGATTTAAGATTTTTTTAAGCGTATGTTTAGGTTTATTATATAAATTTTCAAATTCGTACCGTAGTATCTAATGGCCTTTTAGTTATACATCCTGAACCACAAAGTAAAATCTTGGAACGATTTTTACAACTTTTGCTTTATATAACTTCCACTCCACTCCAGCAAGTTGTTTTACAAAGCTTCACTGTTTAAACTTTAACATAATATACTACAAAAATGAACGAAAAACGTTCAACTGTTTAAAAGTTTTCTCAAGAGATTGAGGGTATAGACAAAATTATAATTTACTAAAAAGAAATGCTGATGTAGTGCTCGAATATGGCCGAAAGCGAAGTGTTTTGACACTAGACTAATAATAAATGCGGGCCATCCCGCAAACGGGATTATATCAATAATAAAAAAAAAATCCTTTAAATTTATTTGTGAAATATTTTTATACTAACATTTTTACATGTACCATCTCAACCAATTTATCTAATCCTTCATAAAGCACACATCGTAGAACATCCAGCTTTTATGAATATTACTGTAATAAGATTACACATAAATAGGATTTTTATAACCTTCTTAAATTGCGCGGAATTGACGATCTCAAAATATAAATATCAAGAGCGGAGGCATCGCAAAACTGAGAGATACTTACGTGGGTATACTGTAATAAGATTTTATTTTACTTTTAACTTATTTCTACCGGCTGCTCTGTCATATAAGAGGGGTAATGTCTTTTTTCTTTTCTTATGTTCTTGCTGTATCGTGCACATTATAGACGCTTCGTTCCCCACTTTGTGTCCATTTTTCGAGACATTCCGTGTAGATCACAAGTTAATATAAATCAACGCCGCGGTTTGTCTCTTTTCCTGAGCAAGGAAATGAAAATAATTTATTCCCCAAAGTTAGAATCTACAACCGTTCACAGCCACTCAGCCGCTTCGTTTTTTTAGTCCTTTCTATAGATTTAATCCAGTGTCATAATTTTTCTAAGAAATGGAGTCAATTTGAAAATTATAGATTTTAAAATTGTCCCCATTAGAGCAGACC
Source organism: Heliconius cydno galanthus (assembly GCA_036379175.1). NCBI lineage: Eukaryota > Metazoa > Arthropoda > Insecta > Lepidoptera > Nymphalidae > Heliconius > Heliconius cydno. The sequence goes on along the minus strand of JAKRZM010000797.1, from coordinate 1,327,610 downwards.
TATTTATTTTTCGTACACATTTGTAAGTTTTTAATGTGACAGTTAATGTTACGTTTACTTAACATCCCAACTCTATAAAAATTACCAAAAAAAATCAACAAATATGCAATAAAACCAAAACAACACATACAAGCATACCCAAGTAATTCTCGTAGTCAATATATTTAAAATTCACCAAGAACGCCCCACCGAAAGTCATTATAACATAAATGACGCGGAATATCCCTATATTAACGAGGCTGTCAACCTCACTAATGTGTTAAGGAAAATTCGTGCTCTTAGGTGCTAAGTAAAGACGCCTTCTACGTTGTTTGATAAAGTTATTTTACATGTTAAGATATTGTTGGTACTTTGCGATCTAATTTGCTGACTAATAATGACTCTTTAAATTTCAGCATTTTGGGTGAAAATTTGAATTTTATAATAGTAATAATTAGGTTTTTATTTATTTTTTAATTTACAGACCTTTGTAGCGTAGCTGTATAGCATCTGATGCCATCTGATGCCATCTCATGCCGGTTGGATGCCCACCTGAGAGTAATATATTAATTTCATTACCTCGAGGCAAGCATGAGGATGATGAGGAGGATGAGGCATGAATAGCTCCCGTGAGTGGGGATCGAACCCACAACCGCCGCGTTTACAGTCTCTTTTAAAGTTTCAACCAGCTTGTGTACAGATAGACTCTGCCCCACTACAGAACTGACCTCAAAAGGCAATAAATAAAGATTAAGTAAAAAATAATGAAAATCATTTTTAAAAAAAAATACTAATGAAATTTTTAATACTTTTATTTCCTCGGTCTGGTTAGTAGATAAAGCACAGCAGTGAGTTCAGTGAGGGCGGAAAGTACGGAATGGAGTCTCTTAATGCTAGGTTCCCTCTGCCTACAGTACTGTGTACATGAAGTTATAAAACAAAACAAAAACTGATATTCTCTCCGCATTATCTACTTGTTATTCCAATGTCCTTAAAAAAATAAATAAACATTTTAATTAAAGTCATTCTTGAAACTGTCTGCGAATGCTAAGAGATGCTTAATGATAAATAGTTATTCGGGACGCCTTTGTTCTATTTTAATATTAGTCACTGCACAAAATGTTTTTGTCTTGTGCCTACTAATGAAATATTTTTTTTATTTTTACAGCAAAAGTTCAGAAACAATGAGGAATGGTAATAGGTATGAAATAATGCTTCAAAGTTCGTTACAGTAAAGTTTTTACTTATACAAATACACTAGTTTTGTTTCATTAAAAATAACCAAGTAGTTATGATTTTACAGGCATTTGAAGTTTGCAAAAATTTCAAATGCCGCTAACAGTCCCGCGGCCGGCGGTGACGTCACAGGTCTGGCAGAACTCACTAGTCGCCAACGGTGATAGGAGATCTCGCGCAGTACTTTGTTTGTTTGTTACTCGCTTGTGTTTAGTGTTAATACAATTAATTAAAATGGATGAAGGATTCGAAAAAGGTCAATCGGATAACCTACCTGTAATAGATGGATTTATGGTTGCCGATTATTTATCGGAAAATAGTGATTTCGTCGCCGCAGAAATGCGAGGAGTAAAAATGCGAAGATAAGTTTTGTTGTCTAACTAGTAATATTATGTCAATTTGGGGGATAGATAATAACTATCTTACGTTATTTTATTTGAAATTATTTATTTAAAACTGTAATGTAACCCAACCTAACTAGTTTCATATTGTAGGTAACGCTATTTGCGTTAAAAGTACCAAACTTTTTATTCAAGTTCAAAGTAGTAAGATTGTTTTATAAGTGAAAATAATATAATAATAATATAACTAAATTCATGCAGTAAGTTGAGCATGCACAAATTTTTTTTAATGTAGATTTTTAATATTTTTATATATGTATATCTGAATATTATTTTTATTGTGATTATTGAAGATCGGCAAGAGAGAGTTATGGTCATGATGCGTACTATTGCGTGCTATTGCGTACGTATAAGTTAAAAGAGTAGGTTATGTATGTATTGCCAAATGTAGATTACAGCAGAACACCGTGCACGTATTAAACTATATTATTGCAGCTTAGAATGCAATGAAAAGAAGCAATAAGTTTATACGTAATCTGCTAAGATTGTGCCGCCAGCAGAGGTGATTGTAAACATACCATGGCATTTATAATGGGCTACATCGTCGAAGCGACGAGTCTTCAACAACTGCAACCAAGTCTTCTTTTTCTTGGCATTAATCCCGGCGTATGTTGCCAGGGTCTGCCTTCCTGCTTAACCTACTCCACTTTACACGATCTATAACGTCCTGAGTGGTTCGACCATTGGCACTCATGTCCTGCATCACGACATCCAAACACCGCATTCTTGGGCGTTCGGAGGTCTAGCTCCAGGGACAGGACAGACATAGCAAGGAACTTGCATCCGACATAGTTCCTACGCCGGCGCGCAACGTTGCCATACCATCTTAGGCCACGCTCTTGGAGCTTATCCGCTACGTCATGGACCCCAAGACTACCTCGAATGCGTCAGACCGCAGCATCTTCATTTCCGTGACGTGAAGCTCCTCAGCGTGCCGAGATAGTGCTGGCCAACATTCGCTGCCGTATAATAGAACCAGTCAGATGATGCTCTTATATATCAGCCCGTTGAGCTTGGGTGGTATTCTGCGGTCGCAGACCACACCAATAACCTCCCACCATTTGGCCCAGGCAGCGCTTATCCAGCCATGGACATCGTGATCGATGCCTCCAGACTCATGCATAACGGATCCAAGGTACTTGAAACTTTTCCAACTTAACGGCTGGCTCAGGACCTATAAGGACAGTGCTCGAGTCCGGGCTCCCTCAGGCTATGTATTCGGTCTTCGACACATTTTGTTTAAGACCGCCGTTCTCAAGCGCACCCTTCCAGAGGTTCACTTTACGCTCCAGCATTAGTTGCTTCTCTTCAATGAGTGTAATGTCATCGGCATACATCATCAGCCATGGAGGCTGGTCCTGGATGTGAGCCGTGACAGTACACTACAATAAATAAGAACGAACTAAAAGCCGAGTCTTGGTGAACCGCCTACTGTGATCTAAAAGGTTTGGTATCGCCATCAGCAGTCCTAACCATCGCGAATCGCAAAGCGGGATCGTAGTACATATCTCTGATAATCTCAAAATACGCCTCAGGGATCCCTTTGGATCGCAATGCCCTCCAAATACATTGACGAGGCACACAGTTAAAGGCCTTCTGCAAATCTAAAAAGACGGCAAATCTAATGCAGAGCTCTTCTTTTTTTCCTGTATGCCTCCATCAAAGTTCTGAGTAGTCTCTCCATTAAAGTACTGATTAAGTTTGTGGTAACGCCCAAGCCAAGCCAAGTGTTGTTGGAAAAAATTCAAGCTTTCTAGTATCGATACTACAATAAAAATAATCAACGCTAAAGATTTTGGTACAACACACCATGAAACCGAGCAGGATAGAACTATTTTTTTGTACAAAGTACTATCAAAACTTCAATATCTTAAAATACAATGCTCGCTATTACATTATGTATGTGAAAAAAAAAAATTAAAAAAATATACCTATATATTATTTATTAAACGAAACTAAATTTGTGGTTGAACGCCAGCTAAAGAAGAAGCGCGAAGTGCGAGTGAACGAAGACGAACTGAGCGAGCGAGTTTTGCAAGACCTGTGACGTCACGCGAGTCGGTTACGGCCCGACAAAATTTCGCGTCGCGCGCTTACTTTAAAGGACAATATCTCAAAAACTAATAGACGTATCAAAATAATTCTTTCACAAGTATTTTTTGTTTTCAAAAGACAATACGATGAGCTAGAATTTAAAATTAGTGATTATTCTCCATTGTGATTTCTATGAAATTTAAAACATTGATTTCTCCTTGGAAATACAAGACGAAAAAAAACTGGAGGCCATGACTAAGAACCTAGGTTCTCAGGTCAACCTAAAAAAAACTTTTGATCAAAAAGGAAACTATGATTTCTTTTTCTTCACCTTTCAATTGTACATAGGGCAGAGTTAATAATAACTTTAATAATCTTGTAAAAATCTATGTAGGGCGTTTGAACATAGAGAAAATGTAGCGAAATATAAAATATTATAAAAATCTAATTTATGAATCTATACTCGTATATGAAATACGAGTGGACGCGTCTTGAGGTACCTAAACGTTTGTGATACAAATATTTATTTAGGTTTGTTTGGAATACATGATTGAATGACCTTATGGACTATTGATTACTGAACTTGAATAAGCTATAGACGTACAGGTCGTGGATATAAATCCTATTAAGCATAAGAATTATATTGTAAAAATTAATAAATAAAACACTAGTAATAGAGCCGTTCGGTAAGACCGCGTGTGACTGTAAGCGCGACAGGTGTGGGTTCGATTCCCACTCGGAGGAATGAACTATTTCAGTGCTGGTAACAAAACAAATCGATGCGTTGAGTTTAGCCACTTAACACACACGTCTTAGGTTACCTTTGCATACCCTATGTGATATAAGAAAAATAGTTAACAAAGTTAAAACATCGTCCTATTCAAGTCAATAAGCCTGATAAGAGATTTTATTATTATCCTACATAAATTTAATAATAATATTATGCATAGCCAGTGATTCCCTTAATTACACGCACGTATGCAATTACATTAATGGCGCAGGGACAATGTGATCAGCATGCCGCGCGTGGTATCGGAACTGTTATAGCTTGGCTTTGATAAGATCGAAGATTGACGCCACCGGGGTATAATTGGAAAATGTCTGATTAATTATATAAGTAGTGGATTAAAATGTCAAATTTGTTTGACAAAACGGCGTAGGGTTACGTAGCAGTGATTGATAATCTTATGGGTACTATAATACCAAAACTACAGAGGATCTCGGAAAAAAAGAAAAGCTTTATTTTCCGTAGATCTGTCACTTAAGAAGGTATTATGTTATACCATATCCAGACGGACATGCCCAGTGGTAATACAAAATTCCTCTAGAAATCCTTATGTATATTATATAGCATTACTCTGGAACTATTTCCTTATTTACATACATATATCTAGAAAGTCTATACATGGTTTTATTTAAGTCAAAATTGATGAAATTATTATTATTTTATGCTTAATTCTGTATTCCACTTCTAGCGGGATATGCAGAGGGAACCTAGAGTTAAAACACTCATTTCCTCGCACATCGATCCATTTTCGAGATTCTGTGTCATAAGTAGTTGAACTCAAGACCACGATTTGTACACACAGTACTCTTATAGAAAGAATGTTTCAAAATTCCAAATTTCAATACCACGAACCTAAACAAATTATATTTTCCAATAATCTACAAGAATCTTTACATATTTGCAATGTAAATCCACAAGTAGGTCCGTAGTTTGTACTTTATTGGTTTGTTTATTTTGCTTGGTTTCACGTGAATTCTCTCGGTTCGTACCACCTAGATAAAGTTTCACTTGATTTAACGCTTTAGGCTGAATGCTAACGATTTTGTATTAAACTTTCAAATATTTTAGTTTATAGCCACTCTGGAATATTTGTTTATGGAACTGTATATTGGAATTGAGATTGGCTGTGCCGAATGTGTTTTCTAATAATATTATTTTTTATAGCAATAGTAGAAGGATAGCTATCAAAAATTGTTTGCTTTTAGGCATAGCATTAGATAATAACATTTTTCCAATCATGCTAGAAAATAATTAACAAAAAAGTTTACTTAGAAACCAGTGGAAATAGCTTTACTATCAAGGATATCAGAAAAATGGTTCATTAAAGTGGCTAACACTATTTTGAATCGACATGTACATACCCTCACCGTCGTCAATATACTAGTAACCACGTCACGCATCCCACTCTATTACAGCTAAATAACAGAAGCTAACAACTCGTTTTGTTAAGGGGATGAAATTATTCGGCAAGTCAATATTTCGGGCTTACGCGAGCTTTTCTTCTGAAACATGAAGAAAATCGCAATTATACGACAATCCCGGGAGAAAGAATTCAGTGCTTGTTGTTATATAGAATAGGCATTTGTTTCGACAAACGGAATTGGTAGGTTGGATATGGAAATGGGTATTTTGTTTTTTTTTTGTTGTTGTTATAATACCTCTTTATACTTATGCTAATTGTCTTTTTCTTTTAATAATGACAGGTCTTATTCTATTAACGTTTATTGCCAAAAATAACAATAATGGTTGATGGTAACCAACCAACCAACCTAGGTATTTCTTTATCGTCGGTTCAAATTGGCAGTTGACATATACAGTGTCCATACACTTGTTTTACAAACATATTATTAACACAAAATACATAAAGAAAAATAATAATTTAAGAATAGTTTAGGACTTTTTTTTAAATAATTATATAGTTAAAATTCCTAATAAGTAGGTACAATTATTTTAACGATATAAGGTTTTCATTTTCAACGAAGCTGACCAGAAAGCAACTCTATGTATAGCAATACTCTACTCGCATAAGATACATAGCGAGACTACAAATTTGACTGTGGATAGACTGTTTACTAATATACGACGGACGGATTGACAAAACTGACAAGCGAAACGAACTACAGGTGAACATTTCAAAGTATTTTCTAAAAATTTTACATGTTAGAAACATAGGCGCAATGAAAAATCTCGTTCATATTTGATTGATTGATTTTTTTATGTTCTCTCATTTTTCTGTATAAAATGTTCAATTTGTTATAGGAAGACTTTGTCTTTACGATATATTCCGTAAATATTATGATAGACCGAAGCAACCTACTGTTAAAGCACGCCGCTCTCCACCTTCTGCCTTAGTTTGAGTGACGCAACTTAACGCCGCGATCTGTCTTCAGGAATTAAAAATAAGTCGTTTACCTGAGTGGAACACAGTTTATAGTGTGCCACTATGCCTTATTGCATTATTTATTTATTTTAAAGATAAAAAACATAGTATATCGTCACTAAATTCTCCTTCTACAAAGTAAAGATATCAGGAAATAATAAATATGATTGGTTCCTAAGTCTGTTTATATACAATGTTCTAACACCTTCTTATTCGGAAAAACAAGGTTAAGGCCCTAGTTTTATGAGCTGTGGTGATCGTGAGTTATGGCAGTTTCCTTCTATTTATTATATTACCCCCAACGGACCTAGGAAAAATATTATGTGATAATTGTGATATGCTGCTGTCAATTTAAGTAATTACCAGTTTTACTGTCTTATTGACTAATGTTAAAATATAATAGAAGTTATAAGGACGATGAAACTAGATAATAAACGCGATGGTTGTAGATGATTGTAGAACGCGATAACAATCGGGGAAATTATGTTTTATGCGGAAAATAGGGAGTGCTTTAACACTAGATTATCTCTACTATAGGCGATATACAGCGAGAAGGTAAAAAAAATATCCACTCACAGTAGAATTTGAACACCGTATTCTAAGGAATGCTTATAGAATTCAAAATATCTCGATTATTTACAAAAAAATACCAATTAGCACACAAAATCATCAAAGTGGCGGAAAAATTGTTTTTTATTTATTCTCCTTAGAAAAAGAAAGCCAATATCCACTAATCTCCAAGAATTTGTAGTTAGCCAGTCGATATGTTCAATCACAGAGAAGAAAAACGATATGACAATAGCGTCTCCAGTCCTGGACCTTGATTGATGGTGCCGCCTATTCGTTCAATCTTTTATAGATTACGATATACAGAAATAAAATTTAAATAAAATATTAAATCAGCTTCACACTGTATCCCGCACACAGCAGGGTAGGCAGAGGGAACCTGGTGGAGAACCTAGTGAACCTATTCTGGAGGCATTGCGTGTTGAGTTGCTGAACTCTACGCCACGCTATGCCTCGACACTAATGCGAAGAAATGAAAATATAAGCATAAATAAATATTTCACTTATTGGACTGGGGTTCGAACCCAGAACCGTTACGTTACAGTCACACACTTGCGCCCCTATGCTACAACGGCTTTAATAAATGTTTACAGCCTATAAAAATAACTAAAATATCGTATATTATAAAAATTCCCTATCATTATACGCGTTTACCGGTCGTGTCAATCGCAAGACCGATATTAAACCCACGCGTGATTGATAGTTTTCGAAGAATACTTGCGGTCAGGGATGTGAGTGTTGCGGCCATTTTACTTGAAAGGACACACTTGTGTCGCGTGAAGAAGGCAATTTTCGAAACTAATATTAAATGATGTATAGTTTGACGGCCTATTCAAATTTTAGCTATAATAAATTATACTATGATTAAATTGTGAGGAGAAGGAGGAGAGGAGGACTTGGGGAAATCGTGGGACTGTGTCGGGCTGGCTGTGGCAGACGCAATGACATCGGCCATATCCATGGCAATTATACATCTTTGTACTCCGTTTTCTTAATACAAAAGTAATCAATCATTGGAAAATCGAAAACTTTAGATAACTCTATTAGTCTATATTATATGGATATACATAAGCGCATTATTGTTCATAATATGTAAATATTAGTACGTATTCAAGTAAATATTTATATATATTATATATCTACACACTAATATTTACAATAATGATACTTGTAGAATAGCGGAACTTAACGCTGTGCATTGTCTTGTTATCAGAGCGAGGAATTGATAATTTTGATTATCCCACAGTTCTTTACAGTAAGTTAATAAACATGCCACTAGTTTATATGGAATAGAATTCTAAAATGTTGACATCGAATGAATAAATAACTTACGGCTGAAAGAATTCAATAACGATTATACGTTAACATAAATTTTCTCAAGCAAACTTACCGAAAAACATCAGTTATTATTATTTATTATTTTGCCTACAACAATAAAAAAAACTTAGGCAATATCGCTAATGTACAAACAAGGTCACTCTTTTCGTAAATTAAATGGCAAAGTAACTTTTCAGAGTTCGTAATTTGAAGGAAAAATATCTTCTAAGCGTCTAAATTGATGGCCCTTGAACAAAATGAGTATTTGAAGCCAAAGATTTTAAGAATATATTATTGCCTCACCTATGGCACTATTGGGATATGTCAGTTAGTTCACTGTGGTCGTTGGTTCGAGACAAGCGCAACGTTATGATGTAATGATTATATTTATAATTTTTTTTTTTGTTATTACAGCTACATAATTGGAAAGGTAACAATCAAATTCTAAAAGAATATTACTATTATAATTATAATTTGATATTAATATTGAATTATAATTACATTCCTTCGTTCTCCACTTCTTCTTTTTAGGATTCCGTGCCCCAAAGGGAAAAAAGTTCCAGTCCCTACTTTCCACCAAATTTTCACAAGATTGCTTGTTGAACGCCGCGCTATTTCTTATTAGCAGAGCGAGGAAATGAAAATAATTTATGTCTCCGGATGAGAATCAAACCCATAACCATGGCGTTTACACCAAGATGAGGTAACACTACGCCTCGATAGCCTCAGAAAATCCAAGGAAAATTTTTAAATAAAAACCTTAGTATTCAATTCAGCTAAAACAAATGTGCAAACTTATCCTCGCCTTTTAAGCGTAGCATCTTTCATTAAATGCAAGTAGTGGCATATTTCATCAGCTTAATTAAGATTTCTTCGCGAAAACAAAAAGGCGGGGGATTCATTTGCTTAATATCACTAATTTATTAAGCTTTTGGTTGACTTGGACTTTTTTACTTAGGTAAACATAAAAAAGTTGGAAAATGCATTGGGTCAAAAATAAAAAAGAGATGCCTCTAAATGGTTGAAAAGTCGTTGAAGCATGGTTGGACTAAACTCCTCGCTCTGGTAACAATAAAGTCTCTTAAATAACTTATAAAATAGGCGGTAGCGGAAGTCAGACACTTTTATTTACACAAAATAATTCAACTGCATTCTGCAGTTCGGTAGCAGTTCTGCTGAGAAGAGCCGGCAAGAAACTCAACAGTCGTTCTTTTACCTTATCCACCACCGTAGGACTATTTTTTTGAAAACGAACACAAGGAATGATCATATATAATTAACTTTCAAGAATTACAAAACAAAACAAAACTAACCTAAACCAGACAAGTCCTCAGTAAAGTGGAAGTGGAACAAGCTGTCGCCAACTCCATCGGAATTCATCTTCCTGTTATAATCTCGTTGCACATGAAGCTCGAGGCTCGTAGCCAGTTGATGCCAACTTGTTTTGTGCAACTTTGCAGCTTAAAAGTTCAAGATGTGAATCGTATGCGCTATATATTTATGTACATGTATGTATGTTTGTACATTGAAGTTTCTCTACAAATGTATTTCTTGTGGATCTGCTTTGCTCTGTTACCAGATGAGTAAAAAATAATAATTCATTCCTTCTAGTGAAAATCGAAAGTATAACTTTTGAAAATGCATATTTAATATTTTCATTTCTCGTGTTCAGGCAAAGATCGGCGTTCAGTTACGCCACTCAACACGGCAATGCCTACAGAATTCAGTGGAAAGTACAGAGCTGAGAGTGTAGTAGCCTTAACACTAGGCCCCCTCTGCACGATAGGTGCTACATGGGGGATGCTGAACAAAAAAATCTGTAACCAAGTGTCTAGGTTCCCTGTGCCAACCACGCTATTTGCAGCGTGAACCTAAAAAAGTAAACCATCTTAAAACGAAAAAAATAACAGAAATACATTAACAGACTAGTCTTTAAGACACCTCCGCAAACATTATTCACAAACAAATAAGTTTCCAAGAGCTGAAACAAAACAGAAGACGTATTCAACATATTTTTCATTATACACAAATAATGAGTTCTTGACTAACGACTAGTCTTGTAATAATTAACGTCGCTTTGTTCCCATCGACGGCCCATTGAGATTGGCTCGGCCCGAAATTTTAATAAGAACCTTCCGCCACGAATGGTTGCCTTATAAGAATTGAATTAAACGTTTTAAAAATCAACGCTTAGCCAATTTTGTATTACTCTGCTGTTCCTTTTTTCTTTTTTGGTTGAAAAATATTATATATTTTACGAATTTCGATTTAATAATGTTGTTATTTTTTTGGTACGGTATTTAGATTTAATTTAAAGGGTTATGAGAAAGTTCCATTGCTCTAATTATTATTTTTTTACTATTGGCAACCATAACCACGCCCTATGACTGATATAAATAGTAATCAATATTGTTTACCATTTACATAAAGTTTCGTTCGCCAGATTTAACAAAATAAAAATTATGTTGTTTTAAAAATACCGAAAAATAATATACTTTAAACAAATTATTACTTTCTATTTTGTAAATATAAGTTTAATTTATACTTAGGCTATATTTATTCATTATACGACCGATAGAGGAGGACAGGAGGAACTCATTTATCATTCTATTGTATAAATTTTATATTATGGAACCTAACTAAAAATACAAACTGTGTTTTTTGTGTACTTTGTCTTTACAAAGAAGTATTTCTTATCTATGTAAGTATTAAAAAGTAGGTTCATATTTTTTTGAATTTTAATATTAAAAAATTGGGTAGGACTGTAAACGCGGCGTTGAGTTCCGCTACTCAACACGCAATAATTAACGAATTTGGCGGAAAGTAGAGAACGGAAGTGTATTAATGGAGAACGGAGTGTCTTAACACTTGATTCCCTCTGCCTACTCTGCTGAGCGGGATATACAGGTAGGTGAGTGGCCCAGCAGCGTCTAAATGTAAACGTGACAGTTGTCAATAAAAAAATAGTCTCAAACAAAAACAATAAAATAAAACCAAGATTTATTTACGCAACCAAACGCTGCAAAGAACATAATTACAACTCTAATACATGAACTTCATAATATCAAAAGATATTAATCCAGCAGTACACACTCGCATGTATAACTGTGTGAATAACCGCACACAAGTTCCGTGAAGCTAAGAAGTTCTTCGAGAGCCTTTTAAAGCTACTCAAGTATACGGAGCGTGAGAACAAACGTGATAAATCTGTACTTCATTTTTAACTTCAAGTTGTAATTACTTTGAATTTAGTACTAATTTTAAAAGTTTTAATTGGTTTTTGTAGTGGCACTAAGTTTTGGTTATTATTATTTTTATGATATAGCACATAATAGGGTAGGTAGAGGGAATTTGGGAGCCTAGTGTTAAGACATTCCGTTCCCATTAAAACACTTCCATTTGTCACTTTCCGCCGAATTGTTGAAGCATTGATATTAAGTGGCAGAATTCAATATATTCTTAGAAGAGCGACGCAATGAAATAATTCATTCCTCAAAGTAGGAATCGAACTCACAACCACGGCGCTTCTAATCTCGTGGCTTTCTCTACTGCTGAAATCTGCCTATCAAACAAACAAGAGATATTACAATTTTCATGTCAATTTTAAATTCCTACTCAGAAGGTTCCTAATCGAATAAACTATACTCTCTTTGTCTCCCAAGTACAGCATAACCAAATAACTGAACAAGAAAAGTAGTTAAAGATTTTTTTATTTTTTTTCAATGGCGCCATAGTTTGCTAGGTCCCAACTAATCATTAGTTACTGTCTGTAACTTCACTATGCGGAATGTATAAACTTTCCGCCTCCCAACTCTCGACGTACTTCCTCCACCAAGATCTTTTTAAATAAACTTAGTGAATGGAAACATTTAATTCGTTTTCAGAGTTGTATACTTTAGTTCTATAATTGTGAGTTAAATTTTCTAAGTGATTATTCGTTTTTTTTTTTATTTTTACATTTCTGTTGTATTTATACTTTGATTTGTGTTTGGTGAGATAATTATACTCGTAAGTCTAGTAATAATAAAATATATACTTGGATTCGCTTAAATTGCTTAAAATTTATGTGCAAACGTACAAGTCTATAAATTACCTATATATATTATAAAGAATGAGCAGAAGAGTTAGAGTTAAAGAAGTTACTTTTAAAGTTTTTAAAGTGTTATTCCACACTAAGAAACTAATAATATTTTTAGAAAACATATTTAAGGGGCTAATAATTATTTGTCTTTGTCTGATAAAAATAATTTCGATTTAACCCAAATGTATGTCTCCGAGGTAATCAAGGTACCTCCGGTGCTAGGAACGTGTCGTACACAACTCATAGCTATTTTTATTTCAAAACAGGAACAAAACCAGAGGTAAACACTACCTTTATATATATTAATGTAAGCATTCATCTGTTGACTTGCTATTCTACATAACAGTTAAACTGACATACCCATTTATTGGCTCGTTATCTCAAAAAGCCTGCCAAAATCGTCAAGTCCACTCTACGGCTCCCCCACAACATATCGGGGCGGTTGAATTTAAACATAACTTGTTGCGTCTGGCTGCTTGCCAACGGATAAATCTGATATGGTTTAAACATTTATAGCGACTGTCTAAGTGATTATTTAATTTAATATATGACAATATAATACAATATTGTATTATTTTGTAGACCGTCATGGTGTAGGAGCACGAGGGTGTGACTGTAAACACTGTACGGTTGTAGGTTCGATTCCCGGTCGAAGGAATGAAATATTTTATATTTTCATCTCTTCGATATGATAACGAGGAAAGAGCTGCGTTGAGTTCGGCCACTGAACACGTGATGTGTGTTGCAAATATCTCTAAAATTGAGCGTAACAATAGAGAAACAGAATGTATTAACATTCAGTTCTCTACCCCGTTATATACTAGATATAGCGTGAAAGAAAGAAACAATAAAGAAAGCTGTTTTTTATGTACATACAAAATAGTTTTTGCAAAGAAAAGTGCGATATTAAAAAGAATCACAAGAATCAAAATCCCATACATTCTTTTAAATGCAACAATTTCCAATAGTTCAATAACCAATAACATCTCTTACGAACTAAAACAGTGCTCTGGGGACAGAACATGGCCGATACCCTGTCCAACGCTATATCCCACACGTCGCGTACACATGTATGGGCCTCAGTAAAACTAGACAAGAATTAAAGACAAGAATCAAATTGGTCTTACGAGTATGAAAAGTGTAATGTTGACTGTGAATAATAAAAAATCTACTTACGGTTAACACTGAGTATCTTCAACGCCACTTTTAGAGATAGCACCAATAGAAAATCACGACACAGTTTATACAAAAGTCAACCACAAACATATTATTATTATATATATAAAACAGAACACGGTAATTACAATAATATTAACAAATAACTGAGAAAACAATGGAACGCATGGGAAGCGTACCGAGTGGCAAGCATTGACTGTTGTAATAAAATATGCCGTCGACAAGGGGGTAGGCGTAAATGTTTCATATAAATATACTAAATACGTATACGTACTATAAAATATATAAATTCTATTAAATGAATGTATGATTTTAAGTATGTATATAGGTAAATGATAAATAAATAAATTGCAATACTCAAATATATAAGTGGCACAAATTAAATAAACTATAAATGTAAATATACCCTATAAAAGTATGAAAACAGGACCCGGAATAATTCATTATATCAGAATAATACGTTTAGTGCGATTACAAAAGATTGTAAGCAACCAGGTATATATTTATTTATGAAATAATTCATAAGTTGAAAATAACGTCACTATTTTGCCTTGTTTTTTCTATAATAAAAAAAAACTGGATCCCTTTTCCACAGCCTTCAAGATGACAAAAGTATTACTGATTACACTGTAACCCTATTTACCGTTAGTTTATATAAAACTAAACATATATAAAAGCACCATTACACCATATAAAAACAATTATTTGATAACTGATTGCCAGTACATTTATTTATATGCTACTAGTGACCCAAAGTGACTTCGCCCGCTTAAGCTCGATGAAAATCTTTACATAAATTGTAGCCTATGTGTTATCCTGATGTATAGGCTATATTACTGCGAAGATTCATCTAAATCCGTTCATTACATTTTGCGTGAAAATGAAACAAACATCCATCCTCACAAACTTTTACATTTATAATATTAGTAAGATAGAATAGTAGGATATTAGTAATATATTTTTTAGTTTCACACTAAATCCCACTTATAGTTGGTTAGGTAGACATTTTGTTTCTTTTTGCCTAATTTTCGAGACATTTCGTGCTGTTGAATGGTGGAACTCAGCACCGCCCTTTGTTATGATAGCGAGGTAGTGAGAATAATTCATCAAGTAAGAATCGAACCTACAACCATAGCGTTTACAATCATGCCCTGCACCGCTACGCTGCAATGGCCTCATTAGTAATTTCGATAGAGATAATATCCCTTCCGGCGCCGAACTATACACAGATAATATATCACAATGGGACCCGATAAGAGTGCAATACTGGATATTTCCAATGTGTCGTTCAATTTCTGTAATTCAAATTTTGATTATACCTGTATAGGCAATTTCATATTAGCTAATTATAATGGTAGGCTTTGGGAAAAAAATAATATTAATTAAAAAAATTAACGAAAAACAATGATTTTCTGTTGTACTTAAAGAACGTTACAGCTTTACAAATCTTAAAAGATAATTGGGCCTAGTGGCGCAGTAATACAGCGTACGACTGAAAGCACGACAGTTGTAGATTCGATTCTCCGGTAAGAAGACACCTACACTCAAGACGCAACATCATGAAGTTTAGGTAGTTGAAGTTTAGGTGAAAGATGGGGAAAGAAGTAACTTAAAGCCTCAGGAGACATCTCTATCTTCCTAATCAGAATATGTTTACTCTTCTTCTTCATCCTGGCATTAATCCCGGCTATTGCCAGGGTCTGCCTTCCTACACAACCTACTCCACTTTGCACGATCTTTTGCATCCTCGGTGGTTAGACCATTGGCTCTCATGTCCTGCATCACGACATCCAACCAGCGCTTCCTTGGGCGTCCGG
>JAKRZM010000797.1:1281466-1310384 GCA_036379175.1 Heliconius cydno galanthus | reverse complement strand
TATATATATAAAATCGAAAGGTCACTCACTCATCACGAAATCTCAGAAACTACATGTGCTAGGAATCTCAAATTTTGCATAAGAGTTATTTATAGGACGTAGGTGCTCGCTAAGACGGAAATTTGCAATATTCGACTTCTAAGGAGTTGTTTTTGGGGTCGAAAGTTTGTATGAAACTTCGTTACTACAAATGGTACGAATCTCAAATTTTGCATGGACGTCACTTATAGGACGTAGGTACTTATGGAGACAGAAATTAATAATAACGTAGTACACGCAGGCGAAGCCGCGGGCGGACCGCTAGTATTTTATATACGAGTAGATTAACGCTGTTCCCCTCCAGAGGAAATTGAATCTACAACAATGATAGACAGAAAACCTCAATACGAGCAAACACAACAAAACAAGCAAAATATTCCTCTCTTAATGACGCCGTCTCAATTTGGGTCACGTGACCGCGTTCCAGATGACCGTATCAAGAGATCAAAGCGAGGACAAAATACACTATTTCATTTCACAAAGCGCTGTAATCTGTTTGGCGGTCGAACACCACCAGCTCAGTCATTTTTACCAATTTACCTCCTTTGACGGTTACAAACTTATTAAGGTTATCGCGGATGTCCATATTGAATATTAATGGGTTCGATGTTTGGTCAGAGCTTTTTGAATAATATTTACCTTCCCATTTACATGTAACGGACGTAGGACGTATGTAGGTGGTCGTGACGCAGCGGACTAAAATCAGGATGGATTCGACTCCCACTCACGAAAATTGATTGTTTTTATTTCCTCGCTCTGGTAATAAGACAAAACGCGGCGTTAAATACCGCCATTCTACATGCTATAAAATACCTATAGACACTTTAGCAAGTAATTAAGCTAAAGTGTCTTTATTTTATTATTTTAGAGTATACAAAATATCTACATTTTTTTCTTCACGTTATATCCCGCACATAGTAGGAAAGTCAAAAACATTTTTGAACCATTCTTCCCATCGAGTGGAAATCGGATCTAAAACCATCGCGTCTTTTTGTATACGGGCAAACGACCTAAACCTATAATTTAATTTTTTTTATAGATATTCAATAAGTTATATATCTCAAAACATTATACAGCAATATTTTAGTTTATTGTATAAACTATAAACAGGTTTAGCACTGTTTATTCTAGTCACGTATCCCACTTCTAGCTACTGGACTTAATGAAGCATTTGTCCTTTTACTGCTTTTTGATAGCAGTCCCTATGGGACTGTAAACATACTGGAGTAAATATTGCCTTACGATTAGGTGCTGATAAAATCTAACCTTTTCGAGATTAAAGGTGAACAGAAATTAAGTACAAACATATAAATACAAACATAAGTGTAACTAATCCCGTCGTTTACGGATGGGTAATGTTTAATTAGGAATAATGGTTTAGAATTTGATTTCTTATTGCGAATTTATTCTTCTTTTCCTTTATTTATAGCACCATGGATATAGTAGGTTAGGCAGAGATAGATAGGATAGTAGTCACGCTTTGCCTTCTTACCACAACGAGAAAATGAAAACCTAGTTTTAAGACATCCATTTTTCACTTTTTTTATATCCCATTTTCCAGAAAACGTGTATAGAGTGATGGAACACTCCCGTTACTAGAGCGGTATTATTATTTACAAAAATAATTCCTGTGAGTGAAAATAGAACCCACAAACGTCATTGTATCTACAATCAGTCACTAAGCCGTTACCACGACATCGTCACCGAAAAGGTTTCCTAAGCCAAAAAAATACAAAATACATGAAAACAGTACAAAATAAGCAGAAAATTATAACAGAATTCGTTGACAAGCCATAATTAATTAAATAAATCATTTCAACCCTTAAGAACGGGCGAGGGCTGAATTAATCCGGCGAGGCGGATCTTTTTCATTATTCTTTTTTTTTATTTCTTATCTTTGGTCTTGAGTAATTAAATTTTTCCTTTACGTCCAACTCTAATTGGTATCATTGGTACGAAAACAAAGTTCTTAAGATGTCGATATAACTTGGTTCAGATTATGTAATTTACTTTTGTGCAAACTTAAATGTAAGCGTAATATAAAACGTTTAAAGAAAATGTTTTTTGTAAATAATATAATATTATAACAATATTAAAATTTTATTATATATGAAATTTCAAAATTCACATAAAATATCAAACAAACTATTATAAAACATTACTTTTCCATCCACCACTTCGTAGCAAGTACAATACAGTCGATGACTACATGTAGACGGCTGATTAGAATTGATTTAGAATTTTAGCTTAGCTAGGTTAGGCTTTAAGGTGATAAAATCGAACTTCCGGGCGGCCACAACTCGTCGACCCCACTGTAGGAAGCATTTTACAAGTGAATGTGATATTTACATCTACCCTCTATGAACTATATAGGGCTGCGCTCTGGCCTCAAACACGGCTGTAAATAATACGACCATGTTTGACACGCTCATATTACTAGTTTAATATATTATTAAGTTTCACTGTAACTGTGTCTTTTTCTCTCTATCTGCCGAAATTTATTCCGTGGAGGGTGGTGAATGTGTAATGCCGTCAGCAACCATATAAAATCCCTTTTTTTAAGCTTCACGCTGTATCCCGCACATAGCGGGATAGGCAGAGGGAAAATGGGAATCTCGCCGAATTCATAAGGTATTGTGTGCAGCGGCGAAACTCATCGATGCGTTCTGCCTCTCGCTGTTCGCTTTGAATTGTGTTAACCATTTTAATTACAAGGGCAATGTATCTATAGATACTTTGCTAACGAAGAAAGCAATCGACGTATTCTCGATTCTAAAGTATGAATGTTATATAATACTCTTCCGATACTTCCGTTGCTGACAACAGACATCACGCTCGTGATACTACTGGACTTTTAAAAGAAATCAAAGTAGTGCGTAGAGTACCAGAACACTAAAAGAATTCTAATTCGAAATTCTGGTATTTATAATGAAATATTTCATATTTTCATTTCTTCGTTCTGGTACTGAACACGTTATGTTACAATACCTGGATGGCAAATGGGGTCAATTAATACTAGATTGCCTCTGCCTACCCTGCTATGTGCAGGATACAGCGTGAATCTAATAAAATATGTCAAAAGTGACATAACTACTAATTCACAGATATTAAAAAACATTTACCCCACTGTAAAGTAGAATCAAGAACGCTTTTATCATTTTCTAATATCTTTATAAACCAGCAAAATCGATACAAATATATTACTTTAGAATAATTTAATAAATTTACGTACGTATTTAAACGTGAACGTAACAAAATCAATAAAATGCAAATGCGCGTTGTCAGCGTGACGTTCTCGTCTCAGATAAACGTTGCTATAATGAACGTACAGATAACATTAAAAAAAAACTTCTATCAATCACGCTATACTGTCATAAACAGGCAATTTAGAATTTACAAGCCAAGGCTAAAATCGGTTTCGTACATTTATAGTATTGTTATATTGAGACCGCCATGGTGCTGGGTTCGATTTCCACTCGGAGCTTTTAATTATTGTCATTTACTCGCTCTCATAACAAAACAAAGTTCCGCTTCTCAACACACGGGTAGCATATTGTGTCGTTATATTCCGTCAACCAACATACGATATAAAATGTAACAGTAGAATTTCTTGACACTGATGAACCAAAAAAAATAAAGAAAACGAAATATCTATTCAGATTTCTC
Organism: Heliconius cydno galanthus; assembly: GCA_036379175.1. NCBI lineage: Eukaryota > Metazoa > Arthropoda > Insecta > Lepidoptera > Nymphalidae > Heliconius > Heliconius cydno. The sequence goes on along the minus strand of JAKRZM010000797.1, from coordinate 1,306,679 downwards.
TCAGAAAAGTTGCAACGTAGATTCCCTACTATAACAAAATTTAGTACCAACATTAATATTACTTGCAATAAATACTAAAGATTTATACTTATCATAACTTATGCAAATAGGGATATTAAGCTCAGATGCACGGGACTGTGACTAATTGAACTATTTTGAAAGCTTTAATGAAAGCTTCATTTATTTATATTAAATGAGACCGAAATTTGTTATTTGAGCTACTTAGAGAAAAGAAAGCTAAATTCGAATTAAAATTAGTTTTTTAATAACATTAAATAATTTAAATCCTAAACTGACAAAAACCATAAGATACGAGTATATTTACTTTCAATTTATATATTCGTAGAGTTAACTCATAACGTGAAGGTTATAGGTTCGATTTCCGCTCTACTTCCTCATTCCTTTAGAAAGATTAAGCGGGGATCGGAATATTTTAACCTTAAGTTCTCTCCAGACCTTTAGGTTAAAACATTCCGCCTGCATTCTAACTGCATTCTACCTGCTACTGCCTGTGTAGTGTGCGGGATACAAAGTGAAAAAAATACATAATTTTTCAAATGAGCTTTAATAAGCCTTCTAGAATAACAACCAAGGGAATTCCACGCAGTACTATTTTACAAATCAGTCACAGAACGATTTACTACGTGCTGCATTTGAATGGCTCATCCATATCCATCCTGCTCCGGACCAAGAATAATGACTGAAGTTCCTCGCCGTTTGTAAATATTTGCCAAGGTCTAGTCGGCTCTTAATCATGTGGGCTCTTGTGAGAAAAACAAAAATAATCTTTGTATTTTCTCTTTTCTAATTACGTCCCTACGGTTCTCTACTGTTTTATATTGAACCAGATTTTTACTTGTATTATTTTTATTACCTGTTGAGTAGCGTAACTCCAAGTCTTTATTTTATTAGCGTCATAATAAAAATAATTTATTTCCTTGACTCAATTGAACCTACGACCGTCATGCTACAGTCCGTACTGTATCGCTGCGCCATAACGGCCTCAATGATTTTAAATGATATATGCTAGAGCTTAATCGTCGTTCGTGGTAGAAATGGTCATTCGCAAAATACAATACAGTAAAGTATTGTCAAGTACCGTCAGTGCCACCCACCAAATTAATTATATCACAAACGTAATATCAGTTAATTCAAATAGTTTTAGTAATTATTTATAATGTACCTCTATATTGTTCGACGGGACAGCGTAATGATTGTAAACGTAATCACTGTCGGTCTATTTCCAACTCTGGTGAATGAGTTATTTTTATTTTCACACTATAGTAAGATGAAGCGCGGGGTTAAGCTCTGCCATTCAATACACAATATCTCAAATTAAGAAGAGAAATGGAGAGCGGAGTGCCTTGACATCATTTTCTCGTTGCCAATCCAGATATACAGACAGCGTAAAATTTAAAAAATATCGTTTAATTTATTATTTTTTTACCCTTTCTTCCCGGGATTCCAAAAAGCAGGATAGGCAAAATAAATTTAGTGTTAAGACACTCCCTTTCCCAACTCGAACTTCGAGATATTGTGCCGTGATTATTCCCCCAATTGGGAATCAAATTTACATCTGTCGTTCGGCAAAGTAGACGGTATACCGATACCACGACGGTTTTATTCATCAAAATAAACCTTTTAAAAGTATTAAACACAATAATGCCCATAATTACCTCAACGTTGTTTGACGAAAGCTTACTTCGCTTGAACAAGTCTTTGTTTAGTCCTTAAGTGGGTAATGGAAAACAAAACTCTCTACTCCATCTCAATTGCTACCCTTGTTTCTCTTAATGCGATAGTTCCTGGGGCGCGGGGTGGTACAAAAGTTAAGCTGTTTAGTAATAATTGCAATTATTTTTATTATATTATAGAATAATAAAGACTTCTTTTTTTCTCAGCTTCACGCTGTATCCCGCACATAACAAGGTAGGCAGAGGGAACATGAAAAATAAGTTTTAAAACTCTTCGTTCACCACTTTCCGCTGAATTTTTAAGGCATTATGTGTTTAGTGGCGGAACTCAACGCCGCGCTTTGTCTCGGTACCAGAGCAACAATGTTAAAATACTAAATATTTCATTTCCTAGAATGGTATTCCCACACCCTGTCGTTTAAAGTCGCGCGCTTCTGCCCCTACACTATTTTAATAAATATATTATTTATTTAGTTGCCTTTTCAAATTAACACTACACGAATTTAGCAGTTAGAATTGTTAGTCGGTATGTAGTACATACGAGTACTTTATTGTTTTCACTTTTTTAATCAAATTCTGTACTATTACCCTAGATTTTTTTATGCAGTTGTGTTTATTATTTAACATGACCAATTAATTAATTCATTCATATTTTTAGACTAAAATAAAAATAATGATAAATTAAACCACAAAATTTTCTTTTAAATACAGATGGAATTTTCCAATAATAAATTTTCTTATAACGTATATTCATCAATCGTAAATCCCATTGAGAAAACACCGAAGCTTAAAAAGGACACAAAGCTATTAAGAACCGAATAAAGCCAAATTGTCAGTAATAAATCTTAGCGGAGGACAAAAGTATAAGGCCGTAAGAAAATAGAATTAAATAACTTTGTTAATACTTTGAAGTCCAAAAATACTAACAATATTTAAGAAAATTTTAAATTTTGTGTTTTAGTATCCCCTCATTTTATGGATCTGGATATTAGGCAATAGCCAGATTAGTCAAAATGATAGATTACTTTGTTCTTTACTTTCCGCTTTAAAAATTATGAAAGTTAAGGCCGTCGTGACGTAGACTGACGTTCCCACTTGGGAGAATGAATTACTTTTATTTCCTCGCTCTAGTAACACAATGAAGTTCCACCTCTCAACATGTAATGTTGTAGTCACAAAGTGAAAAGTACAGAACAGAGTATCTTAACACTAGATTCCCTCTGTCTACTATAGGTACGATATGTGGGATAGTAGTAGTTGAGTGAGCATAAAACCTCTAGTGAAATTTGAACTATCTATGATCATAGCCAATTGGAAAAATTCCACTGCACTAAATATGATATGAAAAGATTAAAGTTATAATTTAAAAAAAAACCTTCACGCTTTATCTCGCATAGCACTCCGATCATTATCTTATTTTTCTTTCCTTTTTCTGTATAGAAACGTTAAAATGTAAAAGTATGATATATTTAGATCCACCCCGTATGGGATTAAATTAATCTGATGGATCAGCATTTCCTTATAGAATGTTTTCGGATTTCGGAGCAATTTGTAAATAGATTCACAAAAAAAAATTCACAAAAGATTTTATGAATATTGAGCAAAGCTGAGATAGTTGTTATAAAAATACGGTGGTAGAAAGAAATCACAGTTACAGCTTCAATTCCCATCTGAGAGGAATATTTCTACTAAATATTGTCAAGACGAGTAAACTGAAAAAAAAATTAAAGGAGTGTATGTAGAGAACTAAATTATTTCTATGAATAATATCCGTAGTTATGACTATTATTTCTCCTATAATCCAATTTGCCTATATTGTTTATAAATATTGACAATGAACTTCCATATTTAAGATTTATGAAGCAAAAGTGTGTGGTAAGACAGACAGAGGAAAACCTAGATAGACTCCAGAAGAAGATTACCTACGGAAGCCAGTAGTAATAAAAATGGAAGATGTTCACGTTAACAACATAAGGCAGGAAACCCCGAGATGGCAGGTGTGAAGAGAGGTTGATGGCAGTGGACGAGGTGAAAGAGTTATGCAGACACCGTTTGATTTGGTGCTCAGTGTTGTATAGCTAAAAATATACACTGTTTCATTATGTGATTCATTCAAAGAAATGAATTTCAGTTTCAGAGACGGAAAGTAGACCTGAATCACCAGTACTTTATATATTTTTAAGGACATGTGTTAACATAACAAATGTCACAAACAAAAACAAAAAAAAACTAGTAGCACTAATAAGTGAGAAGAACTAAAAAAATTAAAAAGTTATTAATATTTTTATATGCTTAAACTTTTACCGATACCTAACGGCCTGGGGCTTACATTACAGCCACACTACAAAGCCGTGAACAAAGAATTGAATCGGTCCTAGATATTTTATTTGTGAAGTCGTGCTTGATAAAATTTACATATAAAATACACGATAAATAAAATATATCGACGGAGTTCACCTCATTCTGTATGCAAACTGTCCTCTGGCCGGCTACAGGCATAAGTCTATCTTATCTTTTATATGATTATGAGATTTATTTGGTCTTTTAATCGTGCGTTTAAATAATATCTGTAGAGAAAATTGTTTTAGGGTTTATCTTGGCATAGCAATTCCTTCGTTTTACTTAACACAATGTCTTTAAGACTAAGGGGAAAGAGTGTCTTAACACTAGCTTTGTTCTGCCTACCCTAATAAATGGGGAAAAAGGAAAAAATATACACTATAAATCCAAGCTTAATAATAATACTTACCTTAATTTTTGCCGATCGGAACGTCACAAGAGAACTTTTAGACTTCACCGTTTGAATCAGGGCCATTAATCAACCAAACTATCAAGATAAGAAATAAAAATGGTCCAATCCGATTTGACTTGATTAATCTTACGTAGCATCTAGAGATAGATGAGGAAAAGGTTAGTTTATATACTTATACTTGTCTATATATTATTATACTTGAATATATTGGGTATAAATGCTGCGCCATCTTCTTGATATATAAACAGAAAGGAAAATTAATCTTACCTTTCTAGCTTTCTCTTAGCTCTTCTTAACTTTTTGTACTTATAATTTCTGCTTTTGTTAGACATAACGTGATTTTGCTTTTCAGTCTTTTAATTAATTAACTTTATAAAAAAATATAAATCTGAAGAGTTAGTAAGTTCTGAGGAAAATGATTTTTATGATGAGTAGCATATTTACCAAGGCAGGTCATATATCATGATGTTTATAACCCACTGTACCCGTAATACTAAGAATGTGTCATACGTCATTTTAATTGAACTTTGCAGGTAAAGCCGGAAGTAAACGATAGTTAGGATAAATAAATTACTTCACTTTCTTAGCTTCACGCTATATCCCTAGTGGGGTAGCCAGAAAGAAACTACGGTCTCTACATAACTTATTCTATTAAGTAAATCTGTAAAATTTTATGAACATTACCTCTACGTTACCTATAAATAACGAAAATCATGAAATTTACGAAAATTCAAGTCCTACTAACTGGTTCTGCCACAAAAAATACATAAAATATTTTTTGAATCAACAAAAAAAATGTATTTCGTAAAAAGATTTCCTTTAACAGCTCGAACCATTTCTCGACACTCTACGTAACGTACAATTTGACAATGGCGCATTTGACAGAGGACATCGCTGGACGGTGACGAGGGTCAGGAGGAACCCGTTCTTTCCGTGTTACGCCATTTAAAGTTTGTGATAGATGAACTTTGTTAGGCGGACTCGTTACATGTGTATGAATATTTTAGTAAGGTAAGCATTGTGTTTTATGTAGACGTAATGATGGAGTTGAACGGTTATTTTGTTTTCTACTACAGTGTGTTTCCTGTCATTGCTGTAATAGTTTGGGATTCAAATCCAAATGATAATATTCTAGGCTGAGGGAACCTACTGCCTCGCTTTGCCCCCAATATTCTAGATAGTTACGTACCAGTACTCAAAGCCTTGCTTTGTTTTATTAACATAATGAAGAAATTAAAATAATTCGTCCCCTCCGGGTTGGAATCGAATCCACAACGACCACTAGGCCTAGTGATTTTACTTTTAAATAATTTACTTACTACTACTACTAATTCTTGTGTTTAAATTGAAATTACATTAAAACGACCATAGACACATTACCCTTGTTTTCGTCGAGCAGTCAAATAATAAAGCCAAAATTCTTAATATACAGCGAAACTGAAACTGTAATATACAGCGAATATGTGAAGAAAATAAAAATAATAAAAAAGATATAAAATGATATTAAAAGAATATTTCATAATATTTTTCTGCTTTTATATCCAGACAACACTGAAAGTTCAGAATTTAAATCACGTAAGCAGTTAGCGCAAACCGCCACAAGGAGCCGACAGCCATCTGTTACTTCTATAACTTTTCTCTTTATGAAAACCCATACTGAACTAGATCTTGCCTGTGATTTTGTTTAAATATAAAGTTTGTATATTGACGGGCAGTTAAAAAATATACATAATATCATGATAGATGTGGGTTCAAATTCCTCAAATAGGTTTTGTTGAATGTAGAGGAGCACTAAAAGAGGCACACCCACATATTCCTACTGGAACGGTAAACAATCGGAATTTTACTTTTTTTAGTCCACACAAAGGAAAGTGCCGTTTACTGCTGGTATTTTAAAAAAATACATAATTATAAAAATATCAAATTACACATACATATATATATAGATAAAGTACTAAATTCGGAAAATTATTGCAAAATTAGGCAATTTACTTAAAAAAGGTCAGGGTTCCGCGATTCTTTATCTAATCCAATTATATTTAATGTGTGGCTTCACGTACCATCATTTTGAATATATCGGGACAAATGTGTTTTTATTTTCTCAGAGGTCATCGTGGCAGAGTTTAACAGCGTCTTATTGTTCAACCAATACCCAACTGTAAGTAAGTTTGATATTCATTCATTTGGGGCTATTAATTATTTTTACTTTTCTACGCTCTGGTACTGTAAGTGTTGAGTTCAGTTCCGCCACTCAACACGAAATGTTCCGAAAATTGAACGCCAAGTAGGAAATAAAATTTCTTAACGTAGGGAAAATCTATCCCTACCTACCCTACTGTACAAAATAAAAGAGATACTTTCAAACATTTTGGAAAAAGTGTAGGTATTTCTTTCTTTGCTGACACACTGACGTTGGCTTGGCAGCAAATACGAATATTTGAAATAAAATGTAATATCCATTTAAAGCTTACTGGTGAATGATTGATGGAAGCTGTTAAAGCACTTGTTTTATTTATTTTTAAAAGTTCATGCTAGGTTTGAGAAGGCTGTACCACAGTATAAAAGTTTTGAAAGACTATATCCTCATTTCTCCTCGTTAGTCCAACAGTAAGAATTTTATTTTTTTTGTTCTTATTTTTACGTAAATTTGAAATTTTGTTTAATGGACAAATTAAATAAAAAAATAGATCACTCTGTTCTCCATATTCGTCGAGTTTTACCACTCAATTATTGACCTGACCGGGGCCTATTACTGATTAATGATAACTTCTTAGATTTGCATTTCATTTTCAACATCGTATTCATACATTTTTTAATGTTTTTATTAAAAATCTTAATTTACTATACCTTCTAAAATAAATAAAACCTGCTAAGAACCTTGCTTTACCTCATATAAAATACTGAGAAGTAATTACGCTGCCTACATTTTAAACCGCGGCGTAGTCAAAGAAAAGGCGCCCCGAAGGGAAATTATACCACGAATGCAATAAATAGAAGATGTTTGCATTCAAACAGAGTAAGCCATTTTGAATATATCTTTTCAAAGACTCTTTTTAAATGGCTAATAAAGTATGTGCATATGTATAGGATACTATCTTTTTGTTTTCAACGTAGAAAATATTAAAATCTCACCAGTGTGGAGAGAGAAAAACTTACCAACTTATTTCTGCTCTCTTTTGATATTATACATATATATCCATAGAGACACATACAGTTAAGACACTTCGTTGACCACTTTACATGGAATTATAAAGATAATTCCATGCTGAATGACGAATTTATAGGCCGCGTTTAATTTTCATTTTAATGTGTTATTTTTTTTACTACTTTGATATATAATAAGTAATGACCTTATATAATAAGTAATGTCCTACCACTAGGTCCCCTCTGCCTACTGGGATACAGCGTGAAGCTGAACCATTAAACTACGGCCTCATACTCCTTTGCAATTATTAGACATGTCTATTTTAACTTTATATCAATACAAACAAATACAAGCAATGCTAAGAAAAGGGAAGCTAATCTAGAAATATTTAATGAGACCGTACCGTATATAAGAAGTACCTAATTGATCTCTGCTCTCGACAGCACTGTTATTTAGCGTCAGCTAACTGCTCCGAGTTTTTTCAACGTTAATTGAAATGCATAATTCTTGTGCTATTCCTCTAGTTAATTAAACGCTCGTTTAACGGCAAGTGACCTTTCGTAGCGTCTCGGGGATTTTTTTTCTTATTTTTGTACTTGGATGCTGGAATTAGAGGCGATAAACAAAAGGTACTAAAGTAAAATGTCAATATTTAAGCATTTTGAGCGTTTTGTTTGATTGGAAAGAAGAAAATATTATAATAATTAAATAATAACTTGATAAATATTTGAAAATTCTTCGGACACAGATAGAGATTGTTATAGGTATACGTGAAAAAAAAATAAAGAGGCTATCGTCGTATGGTCGACGTCAACGTAATATAATATAATCTGGTTTTGTTTTTATTTTATTATTATTCTGATATACTAGACAGAGATTGTTGTGGATTCGATTCTCACTCAGGGCAATTAATTTTATCTCTCGTATCAACATGTAATATTTCGCATTTAGGCCAAAATGGAGATTGGAGTGTGTAAAACCGAACTCTTTTCCATTCTTGCTAAACCGGATAAAGCTGGAAACTAAAAAAAATATAAAGATATTGGAAAAGCAAATCATGGTCTCCCTATTGGCCTATCGTTCTGAAATTATCTTCCATATGACTAAATTGTAATGTGACCGTCGTAACGTCCTCAGATATTACAAGGTAACCTCTTTATGATACGCTACGTATCTGCTTTGGGAAGTTGATGATTCTTTCTGTATAACTTACTTACTTTAATATTATATGTTACTTTTGTATAACTTCATAATATTATATGGGTATTTATATGAAAATTAACATTCAGTTTTTTATAGTCTGTTTTTTTACTCGTCTATTATTTTACCTAATAAATTTAGCTGACTAGTTGGATAGGCATAGAAGACTTGGTGTCAAAACTCTCCGTTATTCACTTTCCACCTGAATTTGGGACATATGTATTGTGCAGAGTAGCAAAACTGAGTGTCAGTCAGTCGGTGTTAGTGTACCGGAGTGTCCTAACACTAAAAACATTGTGCATACTGTGCTATATGCGAGATACAGCGTGAACCATAAAATATCATTTCAAATCTCTACGATAAATTATTCTAGATTTAATACTTTTAAAATAATTTAAAAGACAATTGTGGGTAATAGCGCCCCCCAACACTAATATATTACAAAGCCCCAACCAGAAATTAGTGAATTCTACATAGATACAAATTCAGCTTGCATAATCTCTGCGAAGTGAATGTGCAGCGATTAGCAGTAATGGCCGTGTTGGTTTCAGTTCGTTTATTCTGTAAATGGATGCCGAATTTTAACTAAATTGTTTTACACATTTTTTTTATTTGTCTACCCTAATTTTTATCTTTGAAGTTTTTTTTATTTGTGTATTGTGTTTGTGTCTAATTTGATATGTTTTTATTAGCTCTATCTATATTTGTATAGAAAACAGGGGGTTGAGTTCCCTCACACAACACACAAAATAAAAAAACGACCAGTACCGGAAGATTAAGAAAACGAAAAAATAATTATTTAAAATCAAGTTTTTGTATTTTATTAACCTGTTTTGTGATCATTTGAAAAAATGTATATATAACGAAGTATAGTTTAAACAACTTAATTATTACAATTACTTAGAGGAAGGCTTAAATTACTTTTTACACAGCCCACAAAGTAACCCTATAAGGGTTTCGTTTTTTCCTTTTGAGGTCCAGAATACCAAAAATAATTATCTAGTATAATCAACTATAATAAATCCTTGAATAGACCAAACATACTTTATATGCTTTAACGATTTTAGTTGTACAATATATTAACTTTGTTGTGCACTAAAAGCTCTATATTTAATTAAAGGGACAAAAGCCAAATGTTACATATCCTAAATAACGGTATACTGTGACGTCCTGGAAGATCATGATTATTAGGACTGCTCGTAAAACGACGGATGATATTGGGCCTACCTACTGCTAAATTGTTTGACGTTTTGTCATTCTGCTAAATTTTATATTACATATTGAAATTAACCCCTTAGAAATAGTTGCCGGTGGTGCTCCCAAAATTAACAACGTGTAATAAAAATTTAACCTAATGGGAAGGGAATCTAACTGTCGAGATTTTTGGATAGGATTAAAAAAATAAATTCAAATGTTGTTTTATATACTTCAAAAAATATCTACTAAAATTATAATATTTTGTGACATTTTTATTACAAAATTACAGATATAGACTGTTATTCAATTTTATCTATATAATGATATTTAACTAAGATATGCGTTCTGTCCGCGAGGTCTAAGCTGAGCTTTACATTTATGTAAGTGTTCGTATGTACATATGTACATATGTTTATAGTGTTGATGTGCCGTCGGTTTATACCGGTTTATACCGGACTGCCTACAATCCTTGTACTGATAGCAACGTCACATATTTTATTCTTAGTATTTTAATTTTGTATTTGATTTTATACTATAAATGAGATACATCGTAAATCTATAAATAAACCAGATTATTCAAATAACCCGACTCTATTTAATCGTTATCAGAACAAAACATATAAACTACTACAGAATAGTTAACTTTAAACAATGATTCAAGTGATAATGGTTTCGATTTGCAGATAGCTCAATTATTCTCATTATACAAACGTGCATTTTGGTGCTAAAATTTAATTACTCAGCCTTCAAATTATGGATGACGGTGATACCTGCTCGCACCTGGGCGCAAATTAAAATATAAACTAATTATGTGACAGGCAGGTATCATAACCACAACATTACTATTAGTATTAATTAATAAACTTTGGGTATATCGTCTAAATAAACTGTCTAATTTGTGAGTACCTACTGAGGTTAACTTAAGTAAGCAAAACGTTAAATGTTAAGCTTCAAATTCTGAAAGTTTCAATATATTAAAATTTTCAATGAAATTGTTAAGCTTGATAGAATCTCAGTTAAAAATAACACGTTTCGTATTTTTTTTGTAGACTAACTGGAAAATACTGGACTATTAGAGATAAGTTATCCATTGTACACATTTTTTCTGTTGTCATAAGTTTTCTGTACTTTCTTTCTTGTGTAGTACATAAATAAATAAATGAAAAAAAATACAGTAAGTTAAGCATAAAATCCATAAATTACTACTTGATATAATGATAATTCGCACCAATTTGGTTAAAACTTTAAATAAACAGTTAAAATTAACCTAAATTTGAAGAGCTGAACAATTGTAGCATGTAATACTTGCTTTTGCAAAGTTACACTTTGCAGAGCTCCGTCAAATTTTAGATTATTAGTACAAAGGATCAACTAAGTTTGCTTGCTCTCTCCAACAGCTGGATATCTAGACCACGTCGTAACTTGGTTATAACAGAACTATTGACAAGTTCCTGAACTTATTTATAAATGTTCTATTCTTATAGCTATTTCTTATAACTTTTAAAATTCACTCATTTCCAAAGTTAATAGTTTTTACGTAAGAGTTGTTCGCGTATGTATTCGTATGTACGACAATTAGTAGAGGCTGTCGTAACGCAGCGGCACAGACTGTAATGACGACGGTCATGGGTTCTATTCCCGCTGAGACGAAGGAATTATATATATATATATATATTCTCACACTGGTAATGAGAACAAAAGGCTTTTAAAAAACGAAACTAAAATTTAAACTTTCACACGTTACTTTACTACTATAATAGTTCTTTATAAATGTATAATATTGTACTATTCTCTGTTAGTATCTTTTATTTTCATATATAAAATATAAACACATTAAGGCCGTCGAGTAGACAAAGGGTTCGTTGGTGTGTGAATGAACCTAGCTCTTACGATGTACAGGTGAATGCAAAGTGAATAACAAACATTGGGAACGCTTTGTGAATTGTACGTGGATAATGCCAATGCAATTGGGATGTTAAATATAATATGAAATTTATTAATAATTTTAATGTAAATAAATATATTAAGACTTAGTTGTCGCCCCCAATTTTTTTTTATTAATATAATATATATATTTTTTTATTTCAGTAGTTTCGTCTATGCGTTGTCTGTCTCAGTACCAGAAGGGATATTATTACGACAATAATGTAAAATATTTTTAAGTACTTAAAGTGTTTCCTCGTACATAATTTAATCACACAAACGAAAATACAATAGACAATATCAATTGCTCATAAAGTTTTATGTTTAAAGACAATATATAGAAATTGTTTGAAAAGTAATAAAAATGAATCAGAAAATTCACTCACTCATCACGAAATTCACCTGTCATCCGTTTTTCCATCAAAAAATCTATCTGTCTTTGATGACAAATGACTTACTATTAAAATTCATTATAGCTCTTACAACATAATGTCAAATGCACGATGTTCTTAGTGCCACGTGTAAAGATAAAAAAAAACCTCAAATTTAAAAGCCAGAAATCCTAAGAAAAATCCAAAAAGGTTTTACCCCAACTCTTGTCTATTTAACACCGAGGTTTAAAGCGGTGGCATTCACCCGTCTCCAATCGCCTGAGGTCGCTGACTATCTACAATTATATACCATTGCCCATCTAATGTTAGTAAGTTTCTGCTTAGTAAGTTTTGGCCATTCGTTTGAATTTAATTTTGTACTGCTCTTAATTATCCTCGTCTTATCTTTTGATGGACTAAAGTGTTCTCTTTATTTTTGGACTGAAATTAACGTTCTAAAATTATCTATAATAAAAGTTACAAATTATTACATTTTTTTTCTGGTTATTTGTTAGCTGGAATTGTGTTATCATCCATTTCACGCTGTATCGTGCAAAAAGTCATTTAAGTAAAGGGACCCTGGAAACCTAGTGTTAAGAGACTCCGTTCCCATTAAGACACTTTCCGTTGAATTCACTTGGCCTAAGGTAAAAAAATATCATTTCTTACAGGAGTGTTTCCTAATAATAAATCCTGATTTATAGTATCTATCCATAAAAAAACACCATTTATCTCTATCGAAACAGTGTTCGAGGGCTCCAAACAGATTTGTCAAGCTGCCAATACACGATGGTCGAAAAATATAAAAAAGTAATCGTCGACAACAACGATATAAGCGTCAGAAAGGCTTTCACGCGATCCACCGCGGGGTTACACGTTTACATGAAATATTATCCACTTAAAAGAGTCTCCAAGTTCAAAAGAAACTCCTTGAAGAAAAAGACTCCTTGCTTTAGGCGAAATTTGTATGCGATTTTTTTTTCTATTTATTGCCTTCTGTGTGATTTCCCATCGGAACTGAAGGCTTGCGTACGTACATTGATAGCGGAAAGAATGATCCATGTAATTACTAATGAAAATGTCGTTCTTGGGAGGTGTTTTTAGGAGTAATATTTTAGAGTTCTTTTAATTTAAAGAAGGAATTTTGATGATGAAGATTTTTTTTTCAATTTGCTTTATTTTTGCTTGATCATATTCTTATTTATTAAAATATTTTGGTTTAATAGAAGTATTTTTAAAGATTTTCACCTCAGTGAGTTACCATACGTTGTTGTCATTAATTTGATCTCGCTCTAAGAACGACCCTAATTTTTGAAAGCCGACTCGAAATGTCTTCCTTCTTCACCACGATGAGATTGACAAATATACTTGCTGTTAATTATCGTCAAATTGATGCCTACATCACATTGGTCCCATTGAAAATATTTATTTAAAGTAATAATAATCATGACAATTCTCAAAAAGTACAAGAGAAGAATAGTTAAGGGCCGTGAAGTCAGTAAAAACGTAAGATTGTACGACGAAGGTTCATTTGGGTCACGTCGAGCGACACTCGACACGCGTCCGTGTGACGATAACATTATTACTGTCTTTAATCTAGCTCTCTAACTTCAACAATTTATACAAAATGACATAAGTTTGTTTTTCATTAATTTATTTACTTTTTCGATTTTAGTCAATTAACTTGAACTTGAAATATATCCTTTTGAACGAGTGTCGCTAACCGTATACATAATTTATAAAGATTTTATATATTTTTTATTCACAGAATACTTATACTAATTATCTTACTTACCGTTTTACCGTTAATTATCTTACCGTTCCCATTAAGACAATTCCGTTCCCGACTTTCCTCCAAATTCTCAAAGCATTGCGTGCAGAGCGATGAAACTCAACGCCCTGCCTCGGTACCAAAGCGAAGAAATGAAAATATGTCATTCCCACGAATGAGAATAGGACCTACAATCGTCGCGTTTTCAGTCGCATCCTTGTGCTATGACGGCCTTAATTTTATTTATTTATTACCCTTATTAATTTATATTTATTTATTTATTATCCTTATTCATTTATATGCCAATTTCAAACATCTCCCTCGAGTGGGATTAGATCCTACTACTATGAAATGAACTAATTTTGTTCTAATTCGTCTATCGTAAATTATTCCTGATAAAATATGTATGTGCAAATATTACATAATCCTGAAACCATTTATAATAGTTAAGCATGATTATAGTATTTAGATATTGTAAGATTTATTGTGGGGCTTCATAAATTTATTATCGGACGTCTGCCCTAAACTTCAAATATTTAAATAAATTAATCTTTTTCTAATTTACTTTATAACCGAATTCGCGACGCAAGGAGGGTTATGTGTTTACCGTGAATGTATATCTGGACCCATTTAAAATTTTCAGTTCTCTTGGCGAAGACTTAGATACTTGCAGAATGATTTCCGATTTCTATTTTGGAAACAAATGTTTATGTACGTTTAGTGCTCCGTAATTTCCTGTAAAATTGGCAATACTGATATTTTTATGTACCTACATACAGCGCTTTAACCAGAGCAAAAGAAAAGTAAATAATTTGTCATAAATAAATTGGATATATTCATCTCCCGAGTATCGAACCTCCGACCACTGCGTTACAGTCAAACGGTATCCCACGTTCATACAAATCAGCCAAAAGTCATACAACCGGCATGTCTATATTTCGCGTATTCTTAATTAATTGCGCCCCGCCCCGCCCCCCTAATGAGACCGCATTCGTCTTCATTACACGGCCCTTGAGATTTATATGGGAACTTAATTACGTATGTTGTACCTACTTTATATTTAATTATCTAACTTAATGGTTGATTTCACCCAGCTTTTAATTTAAACAGGTACAATATTTTATAATTACTAAGCTAAGAGGTCATCGCGGCGCAAGAGGACAGCGTCTGACTGTAAATGTGATCGTTATGGGTTCGATTTCCATTCGGGGGGAATGATTGGGGGATTGAGGGAGTGAACTACTGAACTGAACTAAATATAACAACTGGTTTAGAACATTTTAGTACCTTAAATTTTATTTTTATTTACATTTTACCCATTTTATCTAAATCTAACAACAAATTATAATATTTGTACGATTGTGGTACAGTACCGGAACTCCCACCGGAAATGGAACCGAAGAGCAATAATAATAATTCATTCGGTCGTTAAAGCAGTGGTTAGTGTTGTTTTGAACTTTTTGATTTATATCTGGTAATTTTCCGCCCGCCACTTTGCATCCGCAATCACCTTTATAATTTGCATCTGTGCTGTATAAACGATAATATAGGAATTAAAATATTTGAACTGAAATTACACTTTGGTATTTTGTTTTAATTCTTCTGGAACAAATATATTAATAATATTTAGCTTAATGCTGTATTCTGAAGGTTTCTGCAAAATACGGGTTCTAGGTATTAAGAATGAACCTAGCGTTAATATACCCCGTTCTTCATTTTCCGCTCAACTTTCGAGACAACGGCCTCATCTAGTATTAATAATTAAACTTTTTCTCCAAATAAATGAATAGAACGAGACAAAATAAATAATATACCTAAATAAATAAATATAAACATACAAAATAACAAATACGATCCAATAGTCTAACATGAACAAGTAAGCAATAACCGAGTTCGCTGAAACTTTTTAATGCGTATAGCAACCCCTATACCAGCGACATTCGCCGGACAAAGGGCGACTTCAAAACAGATCCACAATCACAAACAAGAACTTCCAACAAACTCCAAATAGTTATATAATTGTTTTACAAAATCGCTCGGTTTTGCTTTTGGTAATAATTAAATAGAATGGGTTACGTAGAATGTTACCCATCTCACACATATACATAAATTGTTTTACCGATTTTCAGCATACATGTAGGTATATGATTTACTATTTATATCTATATATTATTATGAGTATACTATATTCTTCTGTTACTGATTGACTGACAGACAATGTCTAGACAAAACCATTAGACTTCAAGAGTTGAAATTTAGCATGTAGATAGAAGAAGAAGAGGTGTAGAGGATCTCTAACAGAGGATTTCCTGAAATTTCTACCTCAATTTTTATGGCAAAACAAATATTTTCTTTGTATTCATAATATTTTATAATGAAATTATTTATAATCTTTAAGTACTGTCAAGTATATCAATACAAAATATATCCTTATATATATGCTACCATATTTCATCACAAGTAGGGTATAGCTCATAACGTTCCTTCAGCACTATTTGCCACCCTCTATTTAGATAAGATCGAAGTCTAACTTCAACCAGCCCCTATAAGACCCGGTTATAATAGAATGGCACGAGGTGTCGTAATTCATAGATAAAGCGTACTCTAAAATAATAAGATGAGTATACGAGTATAAATTTTTCGTATGGGATCTCAGTTATTCTTATGTCATAAATAAGTCTCGGTTTACTAATGAAATATATTGTTATTGAAACTATAGTGATACAGTGGCATAATGCCTGACCGTCAACGCGGGAGTTGTGGATTCAATTCGGAAATGAAATTGTAAATACAAAGTTATATATTTTTTACTTTCTGTATGAATTCTATGATAAGAAAAAAATTATTTCGCGCTTTTTTCCTCATAGCAGGATAGGCAGAAGAAGCCTTGTGCTAAGACACTTCATTTCCAATTTACGACCGATTTTCGGGATTGAGTGTTGAATCTCAGCTCGGTGTATATTAAATTAGGAAATGAAAATAATTAAAATTAAAAATTATTCTTCCCCCTAGATCATGAACCCATAACTGTCACATTTACAGACAGATGCTGTCCCACTGTACCGCGATAACCTCTATTATAATAATATTTTATGACATAAAAGATTGCAGTACTCTATCGTTATCCTACAATTTTTTTTAATTTAGCCGTATATTTTCAGACTAAATTACGAGTTTTAATAGGAAGAGGCTTATTAAAAAAATTATATAAACCATTTTTTACGCCATAATTCAGTAGACTTCACATCCGACGCCTTCTCTTGGGATATTTCTAGATTTTCATCAACCATGCATAAATATATTTATGTAATTTAAATATGTATGTATATGTGATGAGTTATAAATGCCTATTTTTCTTATGTCTTATTATTTCATATATTTCTGTGTTTGATAGTATTATAGTGAAAATAAGCCCAAACATTGAAAAGAACGTAATATCAATGCCAAAATTGTTATAAAAAAAATTCACGTCAATAAGCATCGACATATTTCAGCAAAGAATCTTGAACAGAAATCAGAGTATATAAAACTAATATTTTTCTTGGAAAGTTTGTGTAAACTGTTCGTTCGCTTCGACGGATTGCCCTCTGCGCTGTTTATCTAAGAAACTGATCGACCTTGGGCCAAGGGACGGGGAACTTACAATATTGTTTATTTATATGTCAAATATTCCTTCTTACATATAAAATATGACTGTAATTCATGTTAAACTACATTAGGTTCAATTTCTAAATGTGAACGTGACGGTTGTTGGTTCGATTTCCACTCGGAAGAATTATTATATTTATTTTCATTTTCTTGCTCTGGTAGGCGAAACGCCACACTCGCAATGTTTGATAAAGTCGGCAGAAAATGAGGAACATTATTATTTTATTTGATTTTTTCTATAAAAATATATTAAAAATAATAATACTTACATTCGTTTCAACATATTATCTTTTTCAATAGAGTTACATGTACTGTAGCCTAGACTTTCAAATAATTTAATAATGAACGACATATTGTCATCGGCTGTCCACGACTAGCCTCAGGCCTCAATATTACAGAATCATTTATTACACACTGATTGGTCTTGTAATTTTATAATGATAAATGTTTAAACGTACTCGTTTTTTTTACTTTCTTTTCGTTTTTCTTATAATTTCTTTTCGTGTTGTTAAAATATAATTATAAACATATTGAGGGATACTAAAGAAAATCTATTTCTCTATAACGTATAAGCCTCTTTGTAAATCAGGGTAGACAGGGATAGTGCATTTCGAAATCGATAATCATGATCCCGAATTCAAGATCACAACCAAAGCAGACCCACTGGGCCACGATGCAATCAGGTCCACTGTGCCACGAGGACGGGGTAGGCAGAGGGAACCTTAGTACATACTGTTAAGACACTCGTACTCCAGTAACACACTTTCTTTGCATCTTTTTAGTAATAACAATTTATAATGCTGTTAGAACCTGACATATCATTAGCTGACCAATTAAAATGATAAAATAAAGCTCCATTAGTAACATAAGCAAAATTGAGGCTTAAATTATAAATTCTGAACGACTTAATAGAACCTAGTTGCACATAAATAATTTACACTCGAACAAACTACAAAAGTCATAGAATATCAAAGTTTGTGTGTACAGTTCACCCACGTGTACGGTCAGTAAATTAAATATGCTCACATCTGCATACTGAAAGAGGAAGCGAAAATAGCGTTGCAGTGGAGCCTTTTCGTTTTTAATATTTATCATAAATTTTCTATATAAAATAGTTTAAGTAAACTTGGTAAAATATTTCACTTTCATTTTCAATAAACATTACCGCACAGTTAATTTAAATTATTTATCTGCTATTAGTTTTTTAATTGCGGCTTCGTTCCAGTGGTATGTAAATATTCAAGAAATTAAATTTATCCATAGTTTCTGCCACCGTTGGAGTATCTTAACACTAGGTTCCTTCTTCCTACCCTGTTGTGTGCGGGATCCAGTGGCAAAGTAGGGAACCTAGTGTAAAGACCTAGTGCACACTGAGGTAGACTGGCCCGGCTACCTCAGTCGGTAGAACATGAAACTCTCAATAAATAAAGTATCCAATATAAAAAAATATATATAATATTTAAAAAACATATATTACAAAATATCCTTTTTATAATATTTATTATATATATTTTTTTTATTATTAGAAATAAACTTTTTTGCTGACGATACAGTATACATGGCTTCATATTTGTTTTCTCGATCAACAACCCTGCCCGCGCGGTGCCAACTCGCTATCGCTAGATTTATCAAGCGTGTCAACACAGAAGATATTAATGGTCACGATGAAATTTTAAGTGCTTGACTTTTTATTTTCATTTATTAGAGCTAAAAATAAATGAAAATTTCCCTTACTTTAGCATCGAAACTGCGTCCAATGTCTGTATATACTCGGACACTCAATGACTTATATGACCTAAGAAAATAAGTACTAAAATAGTACTTATATAAAATTATTAGCGGCCCGCTCGCGGTTCCATCCGCGTGAACTATGTTATTATTAATTTCTGTCTCCATGACTACGTCCTAGCGACGTCTATGCAAAATTTGAGAATCTTAGCATTTGTATTTATAACGAAGTTTCATACAAACTTTCGACCCCAAAAACAACCCCTTAGAAGTCGAATATTGCAAATTCCCGTCTTAGCGAGCACCTACGTCCTATAAGTAACTCCTATGAAAAATTTGAGATTCCTAACACTTGTAGTTTCTGAGATTTCGTGATGAGTGAGTCACCTTTCGATTTTATATATACTCGTATAGATTTAGAAGTACATATAATCTACTTATTACAATATTTTTAATTTAATACTAAGAATGAATTATATTGAAACTCTAGTCTTGTTACAAATAAAAGTTACAGTTACAAATAGGAGAGATAACTTTTTTTTAATGAACCGATTTTGATGAAACAAAACTCTAGATGTTAAGTTGAGAGCAAACAATTGGTGAAAGTTTGAAGTAAATTGGTTCAGTACGGACAGACTGACAGACAGACAAGAAATTGAAAAAAAATATTTTTACTTTCTATTATTCTTTTTAAGTGTCCCTCTATCCATTTCAGTCAAAAATACTAAATGTACAGACAAAATATTTTTACTGTTTTATTATAAGTGTAGATAAACTTAACTAATATCACTTAGTGATTTTTTTATTTGTCGTTACATCAATTCATTTAAATTTACTCATACTGAAATTATAAGTATATTTCTTAAAAATTATATAAATTTTAAACGTCATAGAATAAACTTCGGGGAAGCGATACGAGGG
This sequence comes from Heliconius cydno galanthus, assembly GCA_036379175.1. NCBI lineage: Eukaryota > Metazoa > Arthropoda > Insecta > Lepidoptera > Nymphalidae > Heliconius > Heliconius cydno. The sequence continues at coordinate 1,286,329 of JAKRZM010000797.1, read as the reverse complement.
ATACGATAGAATATCACCTGCAGTTTACGACAGGTGTCACTGTTTTAAGTATGACAGTTTTTAGTGGCGATATGAAACTGAAATTTTACCATACAGAATCCACCACAAAGATCAGAAAATATTTTCCTTTACAGCAAAAATTTCATTTAATAAATTGAGTGACAGATAATATTAAATTTGCGAATTGTAACACAGTAATAATTCGCAAATTTAATAATAATAATTATACACCATATGGATAGATATAAGTTTGATTGTAATTCGAAAAAATGTTTATGTTTCAACTGTTTTCTCTGTAACCTGTTGAAGTAAAGCGCTGAAATATCGTCACTTTCGATCACCCGAACGAAAATAGGAGAATAGATGGAACTATCATTAGCTTTCCAATGAAAATAGAGATCTTCGAGCTATGACACTCCATTCCCCGCTTTTTATCCAATTTTCGAACTGAAAAAAAATAATGAAAATTATTTTGCTACCCCGAATGGTGTCGAACCCATAAACGTCGTGCTTACAATCAGATGCTGTACCGCTGCGAAAAATCGGCCTCATATATAAATATGGTAAAATTCCAAATTAACTATAAAAATGCCTACGTTATCCATAACCCAATATAAAACCGATTTCCATTCTAAAATTCAATACATGAATTTAATTCACGATAAAAATATTAAAAGCACCTGCTCTATAAATGCACGTAGCTGTTAAAGGTGCCCGGAATTGGATTAGAAATGAGAATCGAACAGCAAACCTCATTCTGCGCGGGGAATAATAGACCTTGAAGAGCCTGTTGAGTTATTTAACCTCAATTGTAGGCTAGGAGGCTATGGCTAATGTTAGCTTTCTAAAGTTATATCTTATTTATTATGCTGCAAGTTAGGCTGTGAAAACATTGTGTTAAGACACTCCAAGTTCTGCCCAAATTAAAATATATTTCTAAATTATTCAGAAAGAGATTCTACGTAATAGCAATAAGTGATGTGTCACCCAATAACAATACTTCACACGAGTGTCCTTCCAATAAGGGCCATTGCCTACGAGCAAGTGCCTCGATTGACACAATTCCATTGCTTTTATAATCTTTTTCACCTACATGTACTCACTTTTACACGAATTTGCTAACAATATTTCATTAAACAAAGTAACAATATAAAATACTCATTTAATTATGATTAGATTTTTTTAGCAATTTAAAGCATTCACCTCTTACACTACAATGCGGTGCGATCCAGTATAGATAGGCAACGGTCGAGGGCTATCCTACATCTAGAATATTGACCCGCACCTGCAAACGAGTGCGAGTGTTTAATCCTATGTACAGTCACACTCTTAAATCATATATCTCATATAATTTAATTTAATATTTTAATTCGATGGTTATGACATTTAGATATAGAATTTATTATTAGTACTTATGGTTACAATATATTCTCTATCGTTGGCTACCTCTTTTATTAAGTAATCCCAAATACCATGTGATGTTAATCATGTTATGTGTACATTAAACGAAGAGTGATTTATCAATAAGTTTTTTGCCTGATGATAAACCTACATATTTTTTTCATAACAGCACATAGTAGGGTAGGCAGCGGGAACCTAATGTTAAGGAACTCTGTTCCCATTAAGATACTTCCGTCCCCAACTTTCTGCCGAATTCTGGAGGTACTGCGTGTTGAGTGGCGGAAAAATATTTCTCGAGTGGGAATCGAGCCCACAACCTGACGCATTTACAGTCGCACCCTTGTGCCCCTGGACCACGACTAGCATCAACGTAAGACATACTAACAAAAATTAAAATATTATTTACTAATTTTTTCTCCTAAATGTACTAGCCATATAGCTTTTTGAAACTACGTCTGTGGCAATGCTGCCTATACTATACACATATATATATGTATGTATGTACATACATACATACGAACATACGCGTACACTTCGTCGTATGGAACGAACCGAACGTTTGTTACGTTTGTGATTAAAATAAAACTATAGTAAGGCTTGGCTTTCAGCATTCTATATCAAAGAACGAATTGCTTTTGAGTGGAATTTGATTTGCATTTAAGACCAGAGTTTATGGTGGATTATTTAACTTTAAGTTTTTACTTATATTATTGTGTGAGATTTTAAATTAATTTCTTGCAATACAAATAGACATGTAACACTGATAATATCCTTTTCTTTTAAGTCAGTTAATGAAAAGTTTAATACAATTTCCTCACTCTGCTACCTAACAAGTCAAAACGTTGTGTAAAATTCTGCCACTAAACACGCAATGCTTCGAGAATTCGACAGAAAGTGGCGAACGGAGTGGCTTAACAAAAGATTTCCTTTGTCCATTTTACTATATGCGTGACACAGCGTGAAGCTAAAAAAAAAGGTAAAATAGAAAAAGGAAATGAAGTTTGTGAAATTACTGACATGTATATAAATAGTAAATGATATATTTACCCAAGTAAATAGTCATTTCGTAATATTGAAATTGGGGCAGTTTTACAATTAATCCGTAATTTTGTCCCATAAAGTTGATGAAGCTCGCGCGACCACACTGCCGTAGTTGTGGTTTGTAATTCGACGCTGATTATTTGTGAAATTAATACTTTATACAGATAAAAAATGCTTCACGCTTAATCCCGTATATAGCAGGATAGGGTCTCCGTTCTCCACTTATCACCCAATTTTCCCTAGAGTAAGAATCGAACCCATAACCGTTGTGTTTATAATCAGACATATAAATTTGCTATAAGTGAAATTTGACAAACATCGCTTTGTCATAAATTAAAGAATATACTTATATGATTCTTTAAAATATCAAAGTGAAAATAACCTATACAAACTTTAATAAGGTATATCTACTATGTAAAATAATAAAATCAGTACAGAATCAAGTAGTTTACTGTCTAGCAAGAATTATGATAAAAATTATAACTCATTGATTAATTACTCATTTTTTGTCAATTTCCTTTATTAATCGAATGATAATAAATTCTATTATCATTCAAACTTGCGTGGCGCAATTAGGTTTCGCCACGTAATGATATATTATCTGCCAAAATGTTTAAGGCATAAACAATAAGAAAAAATATACTAAATAAGGGAGCCTAGTGTCAGGACACTCCACTCCCTATTTTCCCATGAATTCTGGAGGCATTCCGGGAGGCAACTCAACACCGCCATTTGCGTCTTACCTCAGTCAGTGAGGACAAGTCCTTTTATATATATAGATTATTCTATTTAGCTCTTGCCTCAATATACGCTATGACATCGATATAAGCTTATAACATCGATGTTCCGAATACAATAGATCGAAGGTCATCTGAATCCTAATTACTAGAATATTAATACGCATTATACAGGCATGTGGTAGATTCCCAGGCCGCCGCAGGGTTCGCGGCGCATTCCGCGGTGGAGGATGTAGTGACCTACTTACAACTAATATTATAGATGTGAAATTATTTAGTTACCTATATTAACATATTGTAAGAAATTAATAGCAATATGTTTTGAACCCACGCCTCGTGGAAACCTTCTATGCTCTCTGATCACTAGGCCATACGTTTCTTTCCCAAGTGTGGAATAAAACTTTTAAAATAGTGGAAGTTTGAATTTTCTTAATAGCTTAGGTCCTAATGAAATATTTGCGTTTTCGAATAAAAAATGTTAGAGATTTATTTTTTTCATTCAAATATGTCCATGATGAAGGCAGAGAGAAAATGATTTTACATCACATCATATTTGATTCAGCCCAATGCCGATATTCCAGTTTGACCCAGGAAATGAAAACATTTTCAATATCATCATGAAGAGTTATGGCAGTTCTGGAATGGGTATCTACATATTATATATGTTACATGTAGGAATTATGTTTCTCTAGCTTTTCTTTGTCTTCCATAAAACAGTAGGAGTTTTTTTATTGGAATTCAAAAAACACCTAATTTTAGTGATTTTACCTCCTAGAAATACATTAGTAAACTATAGAATGCATAAATTTTAAGTAAATTACCTCCCACTTGCATAGTCGGTTAGTGTCGTAACCGCATCACGCCTACTCCATTCCTGAGGTTAACTAAACCCGAGTGCGAAATCCATTTATTTCTGGGGTGCTGATTTATAAGCATACTTTGTTAGAAAGCCATGTTTTACAAGTAATTAGCGGCCTCGAGCAAACTTTGTATTGATTTCAAGATTTAAGAAGATAAGAAGAAGAAGAATTAGTATTTTTTTTGTAATATTAAGAAATTTCTTAGTAGAAGTACTCCCTAACCTATTTTTCTATAGTGCTCTCTCACTTATCCATTAAATTTCAACTTTTTAAGTACATTAGACGAGTTTAGTATGTGCGTTATCTGCCAGTCAATCAGTAATTGAAGAGTTTTATTTTTGTCGTGGCGCAGCGGCAAAGTGGGGAACGGAGTGTCTTAACATAGGTTCCCTCTGCCTACCCTGCTGTATGCGGGATACAGCGTGAAGCTGATTTTTTTTTACTTATACGAATAAATCAAGAACAAGAACTCTTACACGTATGTAGATACTGCAGAATTACATAGAAACTTTTAAATTCCATGTTACTCAACGATTAAAAAAAAGAACATTTCCATATATGGACCGTTTATTTTGAAAGTGGTGTAAGTCCATTTTTGAGAAAAAATGAGCTATCACGTAATTCATGCTTAATTTAATGTAATTTTTTTATTTATAAAAAGTCCATGTTTAATTTCTCAAAAAAATCCCTTATTTTGTACAACTCAAAATCGGTCGGTAAATGAAATTGCATAATCATTGATTATGAAAGTGGTGTAAGTCCAATTGACAGAGGTATAGCAGATGGATGCCGATCTGTGTTTTGTTATTTTTCATTTATTTTAT